>VIAB01003812.1:113930-124433 GCA_009801035.1 Oophaga pumilio
GGCAGGTGAGTGTTGCTGCCTTTTTGTTTGCTGTTTATATTGGTTTAGTTTTTTATGTTTTGTGAGTCTGTAAAAGTAGCGTAAGACTGACAACATTGTTCACAGCAATGACCTGGGAGTCAGAAATCCTTCCAGGCAGCGTCGGACTGGAGTACCTTGGGCCCACCAGAGAAAAATCATTCTTGGGGCCCACCTTGCAGTTATATAGAAATAATACCAATTATGTTGCAAAATGGGGTAATATCAAACAAAGTGTTTATTAGCCTACCATAGTAACCTTCAAAAGGAACCTGAAGACCCACCTCTTCCGACAAGTCTACAGCCTGCAGCGATCCTCAGTCTACTGAACCGCCGCACGATCAGCTCTACCCTCTCCTAGTGTATCCTCACCCATCCCTGTAGCCTGTGAGCCCTTTCAGGCAGGGTCCTCCCTCCTTCTGTACCTATGTGTGCCTTGTATTGCTCATGTTTATTGTACTTGTCTATGCATGCCCATATTTCACGTGTAAAGCGCCATGGAATAAATGGCGCTATAATAGTGAATAATAATAATAATTAGCCAATAAATAACCAATTTAACTTAATATGTAAATAGCAAACTAAAGAAACACTCCAGGCAAAAAAGAAACATTTATGTCTCCTAAGGGCCTGTTGGAAAGTTGCATAACACAAAAATAAGTACTTTCAAGGTACATTTCCTTCCCAACACACACAGCCAATGAAACTCTCAATTGGTTTCAGAGAAAGAAAATAAAGCTGCTAAAATGGCCTAGCCAATCACCTGACCTGAATCGAATAGAAAAATTATGGAAGGAACTAAAGATCAGAGTACATAGAAGGAGCCCGCAAGATGCTTCAAGATGTGAAGAGTGTTTGTGTGGAAGAATGGGCGAAAATGACACCTGAGTGATGCATGTGACTAGTTTCTCCATACATGAGGAGTTTTGAAGCTTCACCACCAACAAAGGTTTTTTTTTACAAAGTATTAATTACATTTCAGTAAGTGAGTTAAAAACTTTTTCACCAGGTTATTTCTCATTATTACAAATAACTTAATTAAAGGACATCTATGGTTTTATTTATTTGCCTGTGTAGATTGGATGGGTTGTTACATAAATATATGTACTTAAAAAATTGGTGATGTTGTAGAGATGTTGACTTTATTACCCTGTTCCTGCCCCTGAAGACAAAATACGCACTGTGTCAATGTTGTTGTGTGGTTTTATATATGAAAGTAATGTGTCTAACGCTTTATATACTGTACATCACTACATTATTTCACATTACATTAGAGCATAATGTGAATATAGCATCAGAATAAGCTCAGGACAGCATAAGATATAGAGCAGTTTAGCAGGTAGATAGGATATAGTTAAGGTTGCCCAGTGGGATGGCTCTAGTGATGATAAGAAGGGGGCACTTCCTTGTTGAGGGAGTTCAGTGTCAGCCAGTGAAGTGTAGAGTGAGTTCAAGTTCAGGTGGGGTAGATTGCTAGGGGTATCAAGGGCCAAACGTTCAGGGCAGCGGGGGATCAAATAGAGATCCCTGATGGACATTCCAACAGCACCTGGAGCTTAGGGTTCGGGCCAGATGCCATGGAACGGGCCGGGTCTTCCGACATCAAGAGGTCGGGGACATGGAGTTACCGTACATGAGGGGCGGGTGGCCGGTCCCAGGTGCAATGAATTAGTGGACAATAAATCCCTGGGGCCTATGGAGTCAGCAAGATTGAGGGTAGTCCAGAATGAACATGTGGCAGAACAGAAGTGGAGTTGTTCTAAGGAGGAAAGAAGTCTGCATTGCTGTGACCTATCCCTCTTGGACCTGATGAACTTGGACAGTTCAGCAAAAATGTCACTGTTTCAAAGAAACTAGTGTCCCATGCATTGTGTGCAGTGGCTCCTGAGGACGGAAGCCTGGAGAGAATGGAGGCCTGCGACCTACAACTGTGATGCACCCCACACCCTACAGCATGCTAGGACTGGGACAACAATTGCCTGTAAAGTGCCAGAGCACAACCGGACAGCAGTTTGGTTGTGACTACTGCTTGCACCATTTTATATTGTGTTCAATATTTGTTTCACCCACTATATTCCCTCTGATAATAATATTTATAGGAATAAAAGTTGAATAACCCAGCCCTCAATATAATAAGACAAAGCGAAAAGCAATTAAGACATTCAAAGCATTGAAAAAGCATTCTAGGCTTACAAAGATCTCAAATGTAAAAAAAAATATTAAAGTTAGCAAATTTAGCCACTGAAAACAAAAGTGTTTAAAACATGCTTGACAGAGGCAAAGAAGGGCAATTGTGACTTGCGTTTGGTAGTACTATTACCAGACAGCTTGTGACAGCACATCTACTGTTAATAGAGGCTCCAACATTTTTACCTGTGGTATATTTATTTTTTACACCATCTTTTAATTGAAATAAAGACACTGACAGTATGGATTATCTTCTCGTCGGACAAGTGAGCAATATGGTTGTTTATTATTCTCTGTCTTTTATAGGGGACATGGGCATCAATGGAATAGGCGTAAAGGTGAGTATAACTTTGATTTTTTTTTTTATTTCAAATAAAGGTGTCAGTGTCTTTATTTCAATTAAAGGACTTTATTATTGCTGTGTCTTTTTTACAATCTAACTATGGAGTTAGTAATGGAGGTGTCTTATAGACACCATTCCATTAGTAACCCCTGGGCTTAATGTCAGTTGCTATTTTTAGTCTGGGAAGGGCCAATATCCATGTCTGAGAATACCAGCCCCCACCTGTCCTGTCTGCTTTAGCTTGGCTGGTTGTCAAAAAATGAGGAGGACACCATGCTGTTTTTTAAATAATTTTATTTAAATAGTTTAAAAAAATGGCTTGAGACCCCTCTAATCTTGACTACCAGCTCTGATAAATCTGACAGCTGAAGGCTGCAGCCTGCAGCTGTCGGTTTTGCCTATACTGATTACCAAGAATAAAAAATACCCCATGTTATTTTTTTGTTATTTATTGCACAGTCACCAACTGATGAATACTCTTATCAACATCGCCTGCTCGACATCGACAGCAGAAGTACGCTAATAAGAATAGTACTCTCTCATCAACCGACGCCTGTGACCAGAAGAAACCTTTTTACCACCGGTGACAGCTGCTGGCTCATATGCTGTCATCTGACAGCATGGCAACTGCAGCACTTTAATCAGCGTTAACTATATTACCGACGATCAGAGTCCCTGTTTGCATGATACCATGGCAAACGACGAATGTTCGTGCCCCCCATTTAACTGAATGTGATCTAGGTTCGGGTTCGAGTTTGGGTACTGTTCTGATACCCGAACCCAGCTTTTTTTAAGTTAACGGCCAAACCTGCTGGAACTGAATATCCACAGGTTGACCCATCACTAATTATTACTCTCACACTTTCTAAGGTCACAGTTAAAGTTCTTGATTTTCAGTTATTTTCTTTTGTATTTTTTGAAAAACAATTATTCCATTCTTTACAGAAAGGATTACATAAATGCTATGATGGTCTATTTTAATTGGTTGCACTATACCTAGTAATATGATAGCTGCAATGCATTATGCGGAAGCCCATGTGTTCACACCTGTGGTCATGTCAGCTTATGTGGCTGATGAAATATTTTACAATTTTGTTGATTAATGTAAATCAAATCATGAACTTTTCACAATTTCTGGGACTTGTGAATTTTATTAAATTTTATTAGACTTTGATTAGCATTAAATTAATGTGTTCATTTTTAGGGAGCAGTAATCAAGATTTGTCATCCAATGTTATGTACTCATCATAGGGAGAAGTAAAGTTGTTTGGTAACTTTTAGACTCTCTTGTAACAAGGCAACTACTTTTAGCAAGTTTGATATCAGTGATATATAATATATTTAAAGAAAACCTAAAAGAGCATATAATAGTGAATACTTTAACAATGTTTATCCAGGGTCGTTTTCATGTATTGACGATACAACTTGCTAATAAAGGTTACATGACTGCTGAAAGGTTGCCTAACTGTCATTGGTTGTATACAATAATTTGTGAAAGGGGAAAAATATAAAAAAATTCCCTAAATTATTATTATTAAAGGTGTATTTAATAAACACAGTATGAACAGTATGACACTTGTCTTTATTGGGTAAATAAAATTGATTAAAAGTTATATTGTATGGATTGAACAGTTCATGTGAAACCTCTAAATAAAAAAAAACATTTTTCCAGTAAAAATTTAGAAACTTTACAGAATCATAATAGTCTAGTCTAGAGCTGTGTAAGAATATTGCACAAGAGAACCAGCTCACTATTCAGCACTTTTCCCTGTATCTTCTCTTCAGACTGTGACAGAAAGTAAGTATGAATCATCAAGCCTCCTTCCAGAGCAATGTTTGTGTTATGCCTCAGCTTTCCTGTGGAGACTTCTTTCTTTAGGGATGTGTTCTCTTTTCCTTTTGACCTAATTGAGGGCCTCCAAAAACACATGGAGATGAAAACATGTCCAACCCCACTCTACTTGTCACTGGAAACTATGACACTCTCCTGATGAAGGTCAAGAATATGTGCTATGTTTTGACAAATGTCTGAAACCATTAACCAACACTGCTCCAAATTCTTTAAGCAAGGAAGTAATGATTTCATAATTGCCCTATGCATTGATGTCAGTCATCTGAAAGTAAGACAAGTGCTAGATTGTCCTTGGAGACATGTAACTGGACATAATTTAAATTTTTAAAAAAATGTTATTTAAGAACAACATATATAGATTTCTTTTTTAATTTAATGTTAGAACTCGCAAAATAATGAGGACCCTGGCTATGGATTGTGACCGTGTGTAATTTGGAGGGGTGAGAGGAGGGGTAGAAGCAAGGATAAATGTTGGTAGAATAATAAAATCTAACTTTTTATTAATATGACTAAGCTCCCCTGTCGTGCCCGTGTATGTCTCCCTTCCTGACAAGGACAGTCCCCAAGTGTTGTCCTGTCCTATCTAATGTCCCTTAATAGCCAAAATGTTGATCAATACCTTATTAATTAAATTAATCATTTCAGCACATTCTTTAAAGCAAGGTGCAGGCCGGACTCTTCATTGATGGCTGTATAAAGTGGGATATCTGTCCTATCGATGTTTCTATGTTATAGGCATCCTACGTGATGTAATAATAAGGGCGTTGATAATGCGCTGTTATGTGGACAGGGGGTATCTTACGTAATGATGTGAATGGTATCCTGCGCAAGCCTTTGTGAATTTTGAATACTAGACAGCCACCTCATGGATGTTTAGTGGGTTAGTAAGTGGTTTTGTTATTAGTATTTTGCACCTATGCTGCTCCCACTTTTATCATGGGGGGCCTGCTACATCCTGTTGTGCATTTGGATCTGGACATGGCATTGCAAGTATGGTTGCAATTTTTTCTTTGATGACTTTTATTGATTTTTGTTCTTTTTTTCTTATGATTTGTTATATAGTTGTGTATAAAGAGAGTAAGAGAGTATGATGTCAGCGAAACACGTGCTATGATTTATTCAATGAGTCATAATGATCATGCATTTATATGGTTACAGACTTCAAAGCCTAAGGTGAATGTGTATGGCTACAGACTAGTTAAAGTACTTGTGTTGGCGTATGTTGATGAACAAAAGCACCCACAATGAGCACATAATTATCAAAGCTGTGACAGGAAGCAATATAAGAAATTACCTAATCTCGTGGATACATGTGCCTCACCTACCTGTGGAAGAAATGGTACGAGCATGTAAAATGTAAAGAAAAATGGTTGGTGGAGGCCGTGTGATGATCTGGATAATGTTTTGTTGGGAATCTATAGGACCTGGCACTCATGTGGATTTAAATTTGACAAATATCTCCTACCTAAATGTTAATGCAGATAAAATATACCCTTCAAGAAAATGGAATTTCCTCATGGCAGTAACCTCATTCATCAGGATTGTGTGCCCTACCACACTGCTAACAATATTCAGAAATGGTCTCCTGAACAACTGAAAAAGTGATCAAGATGTTGACTTGGCCTCCAAATTCTCAAGCTCTCATTTATTAAGAAAATATTCAGAGAAAACTATAGAGAACAAGAAAAAGCCATATAGATTGTCATGGTTTCATCTTTGTGGCCTTAGGACACTGTGAGTGACAGCTCAGCCTCCATATGGGATCTGAAGTGTGCTGGACTCTGATTGACAGCACTGCTGCTCAATCTGGTGTAGCCTGCGGGTATTTTCCCAGGTGCCTTCCGTCATTAGTGATTTGCTGGCTATTTAGCTGGCTAGCTGTGAGCAGTCCAGTGTCAGTTGTAGATTAGCTTTGTTTGGTGTGTACACTTAGCATTGTGTCTGTTTCTCTCATCTTGTTGGCGGACCTACAATTTGTCATGATTATTTGTGTGTATTATACCTTCTGCTCTTGAGCTTCAGGTACCTGACCACGGATTTGGCCTCTGACTACTCCTTGTTCTTACTCTCTTATCTTGACATATCCTCCTAGCATCTGCTCCCAGACTGTTACCTGAACACACCTTTGTCTTGCTCCTCTGTCTCATGGCTTGTCCATGAGTGGTGACTAAGCTTCACATAGATATTGTCCTTTGTCAAAATGAAACCAAGGACCACAATGTTACAACCTGCAGGGCATAAATGCCATTGACCTGCCATCAGCGTCGCTTTTAGGGGACACAGTGAATAAAAAAAGTTTTTTCTTTAAACAAAAATTAAACTTTTAGTTTTATTCTTTTATTTTTTAACTAGAAATAGAAGCTTGACCTTGAAGATGCAACAGGTGTGTAACAAAATACACTGCTACCTTAAAGGGGTTTTCCCACAAAGTACACTTTAATTAACAGATCTTGGAATAAAAATAAGTTCCACAATTGGATGTGTTAAATAAAATGTTCCTGTGCTGAGATAATCTTATAAATGTGCCCCTGCTGTATACCGTGTAATGGCTGTGTCTGACCGTGCTGAACCATAGTCTGCACATACCATATCTCCTGAGCAGGTGGAGCAATTATACATACAGGATAGCAGGGGATCACAACTGAGTCTTTTTATGAGGCAAAACATTTCACTGCCTGTTTTTAAGCAATGATTTACCTCAAAGAAAGAATCAGCTGTGATTCCTTGCTGTCCTGTCTGTATACTGTTTTGCATCCTCCCCTGCATGCTGATCACCTACTGAGAGCATTCTGTCAGTGGCATCAGCCATTTGGGATCAGTGGGTCCAGTGGCCCCTCGTAGAAGGGGAGTACAGTCATGTGTCTGGGTTCAAATCCTTGATCCTGTGCTTTCTAGTCAGCTCCTCTGAACCACAGCAGTTGCACCTTTTCTCCGGGTCTTAACCTATAAAAACTAAAGCAAGGATAACAGGTGTTTTCATTTATTCAATTATCTGCCCAATAACCTTTCGTGTGCAGCTATCTATACTATTCCCCTGTGGGTATTTCCCGCTGGTGATATTCTCATTTGGATGTAAAGCCATACTGCTGGGGATGAGCGAGTATATTTGTTAGTATTCGTTACTCGGCGAGTAATGCTATACTTGCAGTACTCGAAACAAAGCGAGTATTTCACTACACGCCTCGCAATATTCGGATCTCCTGCCAAGCATTAGCCAATCACAGTAATGCCGCAGCCTTCTAGGTTGTGGTATTACTATGATTGGCTGGTCACGCAGCGTCATAGATCAGTCATAGCCTATGACTCTTAGAATCAATATAAGCCGCCATTTTCTGCACATTGCATCCAGAACACAGCTAGTGCTAGCGTAGGGAGAGTGTGAGCATCTGCTAGGGAGAGTTGTGCTTTTGCAAATCGTCCATAAATCATCTCAAGAACACAAAAGCTCTTGTGAGAGCTACCTGGAGTATTCGCAGTAGGTGACTGTAGTGCAGGGAGACAGGCAGGAAAGTTACAGTACAACATAGTACCTCAATATCTCAGCTCTTGCTGAAAGTACTGTATAATGTCAGGGAGTAGTCACAGTTTTCCCTGCTATTTATAACCCTGCAGGCCATTTTTTTTGCCCTTGCGGTGCTGTTTGCACACTGAATAGCACACACGGTACTGCACAACTGAGACGCAGCCAGTACCGCTGTCTTCTGTGGTGATTGGCAAGCAAAATATTCGGTGTTAACCTCAGGCCAATTTTTTTGCCCTTGCGGTGCTGTTTGCACACCAAATAGCACGCATGATACTGCACAATTGAGATGCAGCCAGCACCGTTGTCTTCTGTGGTGACTGGTGAGCAAAGTATTCGGCTTTAACCTAAGGCCTATTTTTTTTACATTGCGGTCCTGTTTGTAAAGCACAAAGCAGTACTAGGCTGTAGCGCTACCTTCCACAAAGCACAAACTGCTCCTTGTTCCCCAATATCTGCATCTGAACATCTTTAACTATGTCATAAAAACCCCAAATTCCCAAAAAGCCTGTTGTGAAGGTACAGGGACATGGACGTGGACGTGGGCGTGGGGTTGTCAGTGGTGCCCAACAAGTCACTGACTCTGGGAGACAGAAGAAGGTTAATGCATCTATGTTCCTGGTGAAAATTTCTGGTCTGGAACGTAAGCGTGTCTGAAAGCCAGAAGAGCAAGAGCAGATACTGACTTGGATGGCAGAAGAGGCCTCAATTAAATTTTCTAGTAGCACCCAATCTTCCACAACCACACAGTCTACTATTGATACACAGAACGTTGGGTCATCCAATCCTCAACCTGTTCCTACTTCCTCCCTCCCTCTGCAGTCACAGGAAACATTTGACCTCATGGTTGGCCACTCCAATGATCTGTTTGGTACATACGATCCTTTGGTTGCCTCTGGCCTCTAAACGCGCAACATTGAAGAGGAACGTGAGGAGGTATCGTCTGTTCATGGGCAAATATTTGAAAAGCCACGGCCAGGAGAAAGCCACTTTCAGCCAAGTGATAAACCGGCTCAAGAGGTGGAAGCTGATGATTATGAGACACAGTTGCTATCTGGCCAGCCGACAATATCAACACGGAATGAGGATGACATGGACGACGAGGTGGTCAATGAGGAGTCCACTGATCCGACATGGACTGTTGGTACATATAGCCAGCACAGCAGCACAGAGGAAGAAGGTGGATATGTAGCACCAACAAAGGCACCAAGGGCTACTTGTTTGAGCAGAGTGCGAAGTGTGTTAACTGTTGCCAATAGCAATCCCTCTGTGTCCCAAGTCAAGTTAAGGGGGCGTTCATCCTCTGTCTGGAATTTTTTTTCGGATAGTCCTTCTGAACTAAACATTGTCATCTGTAGCATCTGTTATGAATGTGCTGGAGATGGTTTCTGAGCAGAGGCTCCCTCTGGTGGTTGCAGACAGTACTGAACTTCACAGCGAGGAATGGCAATATGGTATCACGGACTGGACTGATATAAGGGAGGTTCCCTCCCATGATGGTCGCCGGTGATCAATTGTTCTTGTCTCAATTGTGGTTCCTGGTTCATTTAGAAGTTTGCTGAGTCTTGCCTGCATCTTCTGCTTTCAGATAAGATATTTTCTGCTTTTATTTTTGTGCTTGCTTTTTGCATAGTTCCCTGCATTTCTGTGGATGTCAGCCGGGTCCCCTCCTGGGGGTCTGTGCTCCTCTCAGTTTATCTGAAGCCACTGTTATTTGTTCATTTGCTTTTTCCTGTTTTTTTAGTTTTGTTACACCAGAGATCCGATTTAAGTGGTAGAGATCGTGTGATCTGAGGTGTTTTTGCAATCAGAAGAGTTGGTATTTTTTAGGGTTTTTTTTGGATTGCAGTGAGAATCCTTTCCTGTACTTTTCTGTCTAGACAGATTGGGCCCCAGCGTTTGCTCATTCTATTTTCTGTCTGTGTCCGTGCTTTCTTCTTGTCTAACTGCCATTACATGTTTGGGGGCTTCCTATTTACTTTGGGGATCTGCTCCGGGGCAGATAGCTTTCCTCTTTCTGCCTTTAGGTGTAGTTATCTCTCAGGCTGTGATGAGGCGTCTAGGATCAACGTAGGAACGCTCCACGGCTACCTCTAGTTGTGTGGTTAGTTCAGGTTACTGCAATCCAATAGGTTCCAGCCTCTCTGGTGCATTACTGTTTTTGCTTTTTCTCCTCAGCTACCTCAACATAGCAAGCATCTGCCATACGAAGCTGAGCAGAGGCCAGGGCAAAGGCAACCAGAGCACCACCAGTATGCGGAAACACATGGCAGCCAAGCACCCTTGTCGGTGGGCAGAACAACAGGGTACCAAATCAGTGTCTGCGGGTGAAACTACTGCCATGTCGCCTGTGATCCATCCTTCCCAATCTTCTGACCATGAATCAGGTGCTCATACCTCCTGCTCACAAGCTGCGGTTGCAGAGACACAGGACACAGCAATCCCATTCACTAGTTTGTCCCAGCAAAGCGTCCAGTTGTTTGTGCCCCAGATCTATGAAAGGAAGCGTAAATACCAACACAGGCACCCACAAGCACAAATACTAAAAGCACACATTGCCAAGTTGCTAGCCGTGGAGATGTT
>VIAB01003813.1:21953-38050 GCA_009801035.1 Oophaga pumilio
ACATAACAGTGCATTTTTTACTCTTTGGGGCTGGATTATTTATACTTGTAATTACTGACTGGGATAAGATAGTGGATACAACACCATAGATGAAGCACTTTGATGTTTTCACAAGGAATTATTTCTAATGACGTGGTCCCTCTGCTATCAGGTGGGATCATCGATGCCACATCCATCTATATTTCTGTGTATAGAAGTTTAGTAATACTGAGACATACGCTATATACCATCTGAGCAGCGGCGTCGGAGGGCACAATAGTTGGCAGAGATTGGAGATTCTTGAGAAGACTATGTAAGGGAATTGGGCACAGACAGACTAGAAGGATTGGGGGTCTGGGGGTCTATATCAGGTAACAAGCTGTCAGTCTGGGACTCCAGCTGTTCCCGGGCATTAAATATGTGCATCATGATATATGTATGTGTCGTACGAGTCCTATAGATTGTTAGAAATAAAATATATGACAGGAGGCAAAGTGTGTACAGAAGATGTGATGCACCTATGGTCGCTTCTACCTAAATGAAGCAGAGCTGAGCTTGTTTTTTGGCTTAGCACAGTGTGTCATCTGTGGTTTTACATTGGACTGCATGTAAATGTATTGAGATATCGTAATGGTACGATCTGTCTTCATTCATAAAAGTATCAGAAAATGACAAGTTCAGCTCTGCTATATCTGCGCTGAGAGTCGTGGATGTTGTGACCCGAGACATATACATCACACGTGACAGTTATGTGCTGCTGTACATTTTTGCCACTTTCACCAATTAATGAAAATGTTTCCCTTCTCTTGGCCGTCTCATGACAGTTTCCTATAGATTCCTATAGTAAAGACGTTATATTGATGTTACAGGTGACGTGTACCTGGGCGCACTAAGAAACAGGTGTCCCAAAGCACGAATGCACTGTCAGTGTAAGGGAATGTTCACAGACGGAGGATATCTTCTAGGTTTTCCATCTGCAGGCAGAAAATCCATGGGGTTTTGGTGTATGTTCACACGGAGAATTTTATCTTGGATTTTGAAGTGGATCTGCTTCAAAATCCAAATGAGAAACTCCAACCATGTGAATACATCCTTACAGTGCCAGTAAGGTGGGTGAGATATTACCAAATCTGCAAGATATGGGGAAAAAAAACTGCAGGAGATAGAACTTGTGTTGCCGATTTTAATAGATCAAATTTTCACAAAAATATTTAACTCTTTGCAGTTCATTTTGCTGCGGATTTGTCGCAGATCCTCAGCTGGACGTGCGCCATGAAAGAATTGGTGGTGGTGAATTTGACATTACTGCCAACGGAAGTCAGATGCTGTTTACACAGCCTGTATTCTGTGAACGAGAGGAAAAAGGCTGTTGGAAAAGTCTCCAGCACGTAGTGACGGCACCTCTGCTCTTTCCATTCACAACATACAGTAGACTGAATGGGAGGAGACACAGATTTAACATTAGAAAAAACTTTTTGACAGTTAAGGTACTGCCACACTACACAATCCCGCTAGCGATCTCGTTAGCGTCGCATACTAATGAGATCGCTAGCGGGATTGTTTCTATATCGCTAGTAGCTACCTAATTTAGCGATATCGTTAAGGACGCTATCGCGGTTAGCGATCTCCTTAACGACTTTAGCGGTACAAAAGTACCGCTAAATCGCTAAAAAAGGTGCCACACTCAGCGATATAGCGATACCAGCGGGGCGCCAGCGATGAAAATAGGGTCCGGAACGATCAGGATGACGGACGAGATCACAGCAGGGGCCACGTCGCTGGTAGATGCCGCACACAGCAACATCGCTAACGGGATCGCTAAATAGTGACGTTTTTTAGTGATCCCGTTAGCGATGTTGTTTAGTGTGGCATACCCTTTAGAGTGATCAATGAGTGGAACAGGTGGCCACGAGAGGTGGTGAGTTCTCCTTCAATGGAAGTCTTCAAACAGAGGCTGGACAGACATCTGTCTGGGATGATTTAGAGAATCCTGCTTTGAGCAGGGGGTTGGATCAGATGGCCCAGGAGGTCCCTTCCAACTCTACCATTCTATGATTCTATGCCATAAGTCAACATTGCCATAAAATTCTATTATCACTCTCTATACCCAGAGCAAAGAATCAGATTGCTGCCAGTGCTCTGTGCCTAAATATCCTGACTAGGGCCAGTTTCACATGTCCGAGTTTTACGGACCGGGATTTCGGGACTGGCTGCGTATCTCCTCATCCGAACTCAACAGCCTCATGAGGACACGTGAAGCCAGCCTTGGACATGGAGACTTGTTTGGCATTGTAACTTCATACACTTGCCATTATCACAGTAGCACACATCAGAGCTGTGAGCTGCCACCTCAGAATTTGACTAATGTGTGGTTCATGCCACAGCTGCGAGACGTATGCAGCAGAAATCCATCCTGTTTTCGCAAGAGTCGCAGTCAGTGAGTGTCACCACAAATGGCTGGAGAACTTGTTAGCTGAGCATAGTCCACCTACAAAAGCCATTAATGTAGTCATACTGTACCAGCTGAAACTGCACTAATATATTAGTCAATTGCATAAATAGTAATTCTCTATGGGGTGGAGTGTTCAGACATTTATGGGAGAGAAGGTCCATGAGGACTGGGCTACAGCACCATTGAAAAAATGGTAAAAGATAACTTCTACTGAGGAAGAAGAGTCCATGAGGACTGGGCTCCATCACCAATGTGAAAATGTTAAAGGGAAACGTTATTAACTTGCAGATAATGGATTAATCTGCAGGTTAGTAGCGTTCTGAACCTGCACTTCACCTACACTTTATTCCTCCCGATTTCAGTCAAGGGGGTGGCGGCTGTGACCTCTCTCCTCGCACTGACTGACAGCAGGCTCTAATGCTGAGCTGCTTTCAGTCAGTGCCGTGGGCAAGGTTGCAGCCACCGCTCTCTATACAGAGAGAGTGGTGACTGAACTCGCGCCAGCACCACCTCTATGACTGAAACCCAAGTGCTACCGGGAGGAATAAAGTTCATTTCCTCCAGGCAGCGGGGCTCTAAGTGCCAGCACCGGGCAGATTCAGACGCTATTACCTACAGACTAATTCCATATCTGCAGGTCAATAGCGTTTTTTTACGTGACAGGTTCCTTTAAAACATACCTTTTGCTGTGTAAGTAAAAATATAGTAAGAAAAAGCATAAAAGGTAAAAAAGGATCCATAAGCTTAAGCGTTTCGAGTTAGCAAACCTTACTCATAGCTGTGAATTAGGGTTGCTAACCCGAAACGCGTAAGTTTATGAATCCGCTGGTTTCACATTTGCGTTCAGGAGGGCTGTGGATGGCTGCCTACTTCCTCCTTTCTTCCTCGCTGAAGCTCCACCTACTTCTGTATGCGTCCTGCATACCTATCTTTAACATTGGGTATGCAGGGACATGCGTTGTATGTGGATGCGTCCGCATGCGATGATTTGACGTGTGCGGCGACTGCACAGAAACTCAAAATTTTGTGCTTTTGTGCGGTCTCCGCACACATCAAATCGCCGCATGTGGACGCATCCGCATACAATGCATGTCCCTGCGAACCCAATGTTAAAGATAGGTACGCAGGGAAACGCAGGACACATACAGAAGTAGGCGGAACTTCAGGGAGGAAAAAGGGAGGAAGTAGGCAGCCATCCGCAGCCCTCCTGAACGCAAATGTGAAATCAGCCTGATGTGTTTCTACACTCTGTGCACTACACCCTGACCAAACAAGGTCTACCAGGGTTTCTATTGAATACAAGAGGTTTTGACACTGAATTCTCCTCCCTGGAAGGTGAGATAATTCATAACTGTTACTGTGCAATTAAAAACATGGTGAGAAAAAGAAAAAAATGATAATAAAAAAGATTTAGGATCTAGAAATTTTGGGTTAGCAACACTTATTCAGTCTTCATGGACCTGTCTTCCATTTCTCACCTGGATACCACACTCCCTGTACCACACCCTGACCAAACAAGGTCTACCAGGGTTCCTATGTGAATGCAAGTGGATTTCACGCTGAATTGTTCTCAGTGGAAAGTGAGCTGATTACCATTTTTTCTCCTTCTCAAACATTTATGCCAAATCTTCAGGGTGCCTGATAGATGTGTGTTCCACCTGTACTTGTCAGGCATCACCTAATGGAAAGGTGACAGAACTGAATGTAGAGCGCTACACATTCACTGTCATCTCTCCATTTTACATTAGTGTAAGAAGTCCCCGTTCTCCAGACAGGTATGGGTTCTAAAGAATGAAACCTGCATCTATCCTACATTCATGACCCATCCTGTGGACTATGTGTTAATGTGTCTATATAATCAAAATAATTCTCTTTTTTAGGATAATACAATTTATTAATTTTTGTAAAACATTAGGCTCTTCTTTTCAACACAGTCAATGCTTATGTCCATACGTCAACATTTCGTGGCATCTATAAATCCCTCTTACAGTTTAGGAGGAAATACTTGGGACATCCACAAACTCTAAATAACCCCTATATCCTTCAGAAAGTACAACATTGGATCGCACTTGGACCAATTTTATTCTATGGGGCCATGCACATGTCTGATTTTTTTTTTTTTCTCGGACTGCAGCATGCTTGAGTTTCATCTTATATTCAGATCGCACTCGACCATGTCAATAAGTGAGTCCATGGAAAACATTGGTCCACACTCATATGACATCTGAGTGCGGTCCAATTTACACGGACTAATAGAAAGGAGAAGATGGAGAAATCTTCTCCTCATCCGAGAGAATCGGATCACACTATGCTCACTCTCTCATCGATGTAGAAAATTCAGAAAAGCTGAGGCACCAAAATCTCAGGTTCTTGATAAAAAAAACTTGAACTTTATTCTTTATTTGTTAAAATAGGAAGACAAAGCAGGCAACGTTTTGGCCATAATTGGCCATTCTCAAGCCTAAAACAATACAGCTCTCTTTAGGATTGAGAAGGGCCAATTATGGCGGAAACATTGCCTGCTTTGTCTTCCTGTTTTAACTAATATGGAATAAAGTTCAAGTTTTTTATTAAGACAAAGCGGTTTTCGTGCTTCAGCTTCTACGAATTTTCTATGTTGTTTTTGGACCTGGTGGGAGGCTCTGCCGAGCGAAGCACAAATTTGGTCAATGGTGTTTATGAATCTACTATTGGATTGAGCACACTCTGATCCAACTCTAATCAGTCCGATCAGAGTGTGATTAGCATAATCGTCCCGATTCTCTCAGATGAGAGAATACACAGTCATCTGCGCCTGCTCTTACCATCATTTATTTGGTGGTAAGTATGACCAAGTATCAGGACTCTGGCCATCTTAGAATTCAGAGTTGGCATTGTTACTATCAGCCATAGCGATGGTGTAATTTCATAACTTTAGTTAGGGTCATTCCATGTTAAACAATGCTTTTAAGAAGTGATTTGTCGAAAATATCTATGCTATGATTTGATTGTGAGTAGTCCTATGTGTATAGCCTAGTCTTCGCCTTCTAGGGAAGGTTCTTTCTGCAATCTAAGGGTGGTCACATACTGTAAACTAGATATTTGTTGGCACATCCAGTAAATCTGCTGCCTCTTTGGTGCGTAATACAGTCTGATAATTTGTCCTCCAAAGATATTAAATTGCTAACAAAATTGTCTGTTTTGGGAAGAAAATATATAACCTATATCGTCAGCAGACAACTAACCTTCCAGACAAAACCACAAAATAGTAGACTGAGCATAGACAATTATTGCAATGAGGAGATGGAGACGAATCTGGTTGCATCTCATTGACTGACCAACTACAGTCTTCACTTCATCAGACTTCTACATTGGGAGACATTTGTAAGACACATCAGATTATTGATGGCTAATTTCATAAATATCTGCTCAATTTAAAGGGACTTTGTCGGCACAGAACGATTGTTCATGCCAGGTACACGCTCTTAATGCACTCTTGTTGTTGCCAAACAGTTCAGTGCTTCCACCTACTTGAAATCCTTTTATCGCAGCCCTTCTTCATTGATTGACAGCTCAGGCTCTTCTGGAGCCAAGGGAGGACAGAGATAGATGGCAAACAGTAGGCGAGAAGCTACTCTCCCTTGCCAAGGGTGCTTCGGACCCCCGTGCTTGGTTTGAATATTAATTTTCTGCTAATAAACTTCATTTAATCCAATTTGTATAGGAAACGTTAACATTTTCATGAGACCAGGGACGTCCTTTCTCATAAATAACACCACAAATGCACTTAATTAAAGTATCAAAGTGATACGTGCTGAGCAAATATGTTATCTCGTGTGTATGGCCAGTTTTGGTTTCCAGGAAACCTACCCTGTTATGAGAAATATAATCAATATCACCGAACACACACATGCGAACACCGAGTGCATTCGTGTGTATAGGGAAGATAAGCTGCGTCTTGTATGTTGTAGATCTACATTTCATCTTTCAGGTCTAGTATATAATGTACGCTTCCTGGAATTCTGTCATTGACTTATTAAAACTACCACAGGTATACCTCCAAACTATGAAAGTAAGAAAAGGTACACATACTGTGAGAAGCACAGCATGGCAATTTTTATTTTATGCAAAGCATATTCCCTAACATCGCCCATTCCTTTATATGTGCCCACACAGAAATATTGTTCCTTGTGAGGCCCATTACTATTCCAATACAATATGGAACCAATTTCTTGGCCTCCACAGGCCCCACACAAACACACACATAGTATGATTCCCCCACAGTACATTACCTCACACACAGTATAATGCCTCACATTATACTGTGAGGCAATCACTCATACACTGTATGATGAATCTCACAATACATTCCCCACAGACGGCATAATGTCCATACAGTACATTCCCCCACACACAGTATGATGACCCCACAGTACATTCTGCCACACGCAATGTAATGTCCCCTGAGTACAATTCTCCACACACAGTATAATGCTCTCCACACATTACATTTCCCCACACACAGTATGATGCCCCCACAGTACATTCTGCCACACGCAATGTAATGTCCCCCTGAGTGTCACGCTGTATAGCAGATATATATATGATGTCAGTAATCTATATCAAAAGGGACAACATTCTATATAACATATGCATAGATATAAGATAACATAGAATTACCTGACAGAATATCCAGTGAGTCAATACGGAATCCGTTTTACACTGTCTCCGGCTAGAGGTGGACCAGGGTCTTATGCTGACCCTACACTGGGGTCCTGACTAGTCCCTCTACCTGGAGGTACTGTTAAAGGTACAGAGGTCCAGGCCGCCAGCGTAAACCCTGTCTCCTATCAATCCCTGACAACTGTAATCTAGTCCTTAGAAGGACCCTGATTACCACCAAAGGGAATGAACAGGTAACAGTTAATGAACAGTAAAGACACACAAGAAAGACAAGGAATAAAGTAAATACAGTCTTACATACAACACTCACACACCGAAGGAACACATAAGGTCTCAGAGATAAACTATAAGCAGTAAGAGGGAAAACAACTAAGGAGCTCTTAGCTTAAGTATTCTCAGAACCGATCCAGTCTGCTAGACTACATGAATGCTTTCACCGGCATCTAACAAGCAGACTGGCAGGTATATAAAGGAAGCTAATTAGTTCATAATCAAAAGCAGCCGGGCGAGGCTGGACCTAGTCTTAGCCAAGAGCTAGGTAAAATTAACTCCCTCACTACCAAACACAAAGTAACAGCAATTCAGCTGCGAGAAGTCAGAGTGTGTAATCGCGACGATCTTCGTGGCGATACACCCATGACACTGAGTACAATTCTCCACGCACAGTATAATGCTCTCCACACATTACATTTCCCCACACACAGAATGATTTCTTTACACTACATTCCCCTGAACACAGTATGATGTTCCCACAGTATGTAAGATGCCTAAGCAAGGTAGTCATGGGTGAGATTTGGTTCCCAGTCGCTCTGGAATCCTATAGACAAGGTGTGTCCCAGTCCCATTGTGCTGCTGTGTATGTGGTGCTTTCCACTTACTTCAGGCCTGCAGGCCTCTTCTGAGTCCAGGAATCCCTCTTCTGTAACCAGGGCATCAAAAAAAACAAAAACTTTTACTTAGAGAATGGCAGTCTGTACATTTCTTACAATCAGGTTTAAAGGATAAGGCCCAATGGGCACCGGTTGCCACTTTAACCCTGGTTCTAGGGATAGGTAGCATATCCCCCTCTCTGGCTTTCTTAGCCCTTGGGGATCTTCCTCTCCTCTAGCAGCATTTCTGGATAGCGATACCTTCCGCCCCATGTAGTCTGAGTCCATCCTCCTATCTAGCTTCACAAGCTGAGTGTGCCCCCTGGGCCCCGACATCCATCTCAAGGTTGCTTTTGTCTATTAGATGGCATCACACGGAAGGTATTTACGGCAATCTGCTGTCCCGAATATTGAGCTCACGTCGTCCCTAACAGCCCACTATTACTGATGCGTATGCACTCCTGCCCTCGCATTAACTGAACTGTCACTTCCTGCCTCTGTCTCTAACAATTCCCCATCCTGTCTGGGCTGTCCACTACAGTTAACCCAGCTAACTGCAGCCCCATGGGGTATTCTACCTGTATGACATACAAGTAGATAAAACACATTTAACTCTTGGGGGTCTGGAAGCAGTCCATGAGCTCCCACCACCGTTACAAGTACATGCCCCCACATCAAGTATGATGCCCTGGCTGTATATTCTTATGCACACAGTGTAATGTCCCACGCAGATTTCAGTTTTTCACACACATTATGATGCCACCATGGTACCTGCACATCTAGTATGATTTCCTCATGTGTACTTTCCCCCACATAGTATGATGAACCCCAACAAAAGCCCCCTTAGCCAGCCTACATAAAATCATGTCCACCATAGTCCCCTCCCACACAGTATGATCCCCTTGCAGCCCTTCTCGCACAGTATGATATCTCCACAGACACCCCACACACACATTACGATGCCTGTACACATAGTATGATGCCACACCATAAATTTCCTTATACACACCCTAAAACAATATGGTGACCTTCACAGTCCCTCAAATACAGTACGTTCATTTCAGGGTCCTCACACAGTTGGATGCCCCCACAGTCCCACATACACATTATGATGCCCATACAGTTCCACAAGACAGTATAATGCCCCCAAAGTCTACACGCATAGTGTGGTGCTCCCACAGTCCTCCTTACTAAGTATGGTGCCCCCACAACCCACCTTCACACTATATTATGCCCGCGCACAAAATATGATGCTCTGCAGTACATTTCCCCACATAACATAATGCCAACCACAATTTGCACACATAGTATGATGCCCCCACAGCGCACTTCACACAGTATGATTTCCCCACAGGGGTCTCAGGGCACGAAGGCAGAGACCTATCAATCCACGGCAGCCGGTGGGGAGAAGCGCCAGATACCCATCTCTCCAAATAGTCTACAACGCGGCTCGCTCCCGGTGGCTTTTAAATTATGTTGTTGGTGTGTGGAATGGTAGGACGTGGCTGCCACACCAACTGCTGATCCAGGTCACTTTAAACACATAACTTGAGGGGAACTAAATGGAAAATGCGGCATTTGAGGGCACTGCTGGGTCCAGAGGAAATGATGACCAGGAAAATAAAAAGTAGAGAATTTCATTGACAACGCGTTTCAAAATCGTTCTAACTCCTTTATCGGGTACAGAATAGGGAGGTATATAGATACACTATGTAATGTGTCTACATGTCTTCATATTTTGTACTTGATAAAGGAGTTATAACAACTCCGAAATGCGTTGTTAATAAAATTCTCCTCTTTCTTATGTCCTGTTTCCCCTGGACCTGGCAGCATCTGCAAACACCACGTTTGCCTTTTTTCCCCCCTCAAATTATCATTAAGGGACCCTTTCAATAAGGAGGGGTTGTGTAAAGCTACACTGGCTACATATGTGTGATGTGAATGGAGGCAGGTAAGTATACAGTTAAGTAATGAAAACAATAAGAGATCATTTTCCGTCCCTTGTATTCTCATAGATGCAATGAATGCACAGACACAGAAGCACATCTTTATTAACGGAGAGGACAGGCTGTCTGATACGATATTCTCTCCAGTTCTGTGTCTTCGTTAATCTCTTTAACTAATGAAATTGGTCTTTTTACACGAACCAGTCTCCGGAGGAAGGCTTGTTTAACCCTTAGACACAGGGGAGCAGCTAGTCCGCCGGGCAACGGAGCAGAAAACAAATCTTTAAAATGGTTTGTCACATCAATATATAATTATCCCACGCCTCATTTATTAGTGTGATAGAGAGGAACGTAGAACATCCCTGGGATCTTTCATACTTAATACCAGGAATTCCTGCATTTGTGGGGGCACCATGGAGTACGAGGGGGACTCCGATAAGCTCTATGTATGAAAATGTGCACATCTGTTCCCTGTTAGCAGCAGACTTATAATCTGTTCACGAGATGATGCTGTTTAGGATATTTGACGCAGTGTTTTTGTCTGTTTGTTCTGCCTAATATTGTATGTAAAGGAATAGGGTCTATTAATATTTAATTTTCATAAGCAGTCGGCCATAATGAACGCTGCTTTTACACACTCTGACTTTATTACTGGTGCTGCGGCTCTGTCAGCAGTGCATTCGTGGGGGGGTCCAGTTTTGCTCATGGATGAAACGGATCCAAAGGATGTCTTATATTTTTATGCAGAAGACAAATGGTTTCCTTCATAGTTTTTAAAAAAGCTCAGGTGTTTTTTTTTCGTTGTCCCCTCTGTTACCAATGGATAGTGTGTGCAGTGAGCGTATTAAGAGGGCAATAAAATAAATAGTCGGAGTGCTTTTTTAAAACATTATTGCAATAGGGATCAAAGGGATTAAATTCTGAGGTCAGATCATCTGTCGGTCTGTCTCATGTATTTCTACTGATCTATCACAAAACCTATATCTATCCAGTTATTTACCTCATATCTAGTTATCAATCTTTCTGGTTATATGTCTATTAGAGATAAGCAATATGATTTGCAGGGGCCTGGTCCAGCGGCCAGGTCAGGATTCTGTGGCTGCTGGACGGGAGCCCTAAAAACGGCCTTCTACCTGCCGGCATCCCCTGCACTTTCGATTAGCCGGTCTAGTGAGATATCATCATCATTGTGACATGACAAACACGTGACTTTATGTCACAACCGCAGATGCCAGCAGGTAGGAGGAGGTTCACAGGGCGCCTGTCCAGCAGCCACAGAGTATCATCATGGTCTCTGCATCAGGGTTCTACAATTTATATCTGTACTATAATCTATCTACTATCACCTATCTAATATCTGTCTATCCATCTATTATCTATCTCCATATCTATCTATCTTTCGATTATCTATCTATCTCCATATCTATCTATCTTTCTATCCATCTCTACCTACCTCATTTATATTTATTTTCGTACTCTTAGTAGTGTGTCAGTGTCACATACCAGTAGTAGTTCAATCAGTAAATTGGGATAGGTTACCCCTAGGCTGTGACTCAAAGGGGTTATCAAGTACTTTATATTGTTGTCCACAGATAAGACCTATACAAGAACAATATATGGGCCCTTTGCAGTCAAATACCTTATCATCATGCACCATTCTACCTGCTATGGAGGTGGTAGTGGGCCCCCTTACATCTTGGGCCCCTGTGTGGCTGCATAGGTTGCACGAATGATATGTCAACATCTGGGGTATTTATCCTTAGCATAGGTCATCAATATCAGATTGGACTTACTTCTTCCTTATCTATACTAAGAGTCTGGGGTTGCTGTCCCATCTTAAAGTAAACGACCATAGAGAGAGACAACTGCAGAGGCTTCCCATGCAACCCTTACACTTTCTTGGTAATCCTACCTATGATTATAAAATGGCTCTGGAGATTTTCTGGATGTGTATTGTAATCTTATTGTCTGCAATCCGACTCTTATTTTAGATACATAAAGGGGTCTGAATACTTTCTGTACTCACTGTATATGTGCATGGCCTTCTCCACTGGCCAGGGAGGGCGGATAGAAGAGACCATGCAAGAACAAATTTGCCAAACATAAAGTCTTGGCTTTAAGTTTTGAGACTCCGTCAAATTTAGACGTTCACAAAGTTTGCTGCTTCAGTGTTTTTAGATGTTTTAGTTAGAAGTTTCTGTACTTACTGAAGTTTCAAATGTTTTTAAACTTTTATTGAGAAATACATAAAGTTTATGTAAAGACTCAATATTTAGAATGTTATCTCTAATTTTTCAAGACTTCTGCCCTTCGGCTCGGAATGCTGGCTATCAGCTTCTGGGCCAAAGCTGGACAACCCTTTCTTGCCTAATCAGTGATTGGAGTTTATCCCTATTTCTCTGTTTTCGTTTGTCCACTTGCTATTGGAGGGTTGACCTCAGGTTCTAAATGGGATTAAGATGTGGTGAGTTTCTTGTCCATAGACTCTAATTTTCAATGTTTTGTTCACCGAGCCACTTAGTTATCACTTTTTCCCTGTGACACAGTACCAAATTATACTGGAATAATGGAGAAGACAGCAGTAGGTGAGTATATTAATACACTGACACTAAATACAGATCTTTCAGTAAAAAATAACTTCATGGGGGTGCTTCTTTAAGTATCTTATTGCTTCTCCTTAGAATTATCCATGGCAGTTAAGCAGTGGACTGTGTCAAGGTGTAAAGAGGTATTCCACTGAGCAAGTGAAAAATGTTAATTATTGGTGGTCCATGTTAACAGCGTTCATTGATATGCTTTATAGCAGCAATGATTGTGATGACTCTATGACTTCTATGATGGAGTTTTCAAGACATGCTTTGTGACCTGTGTAGAGGTCATTGTGGAGGATGAGGTGAGCTGTGATTGTCCCCCATTGTGAATAGTGTGAACCTGTGTTATCTATGTATCATGTAATCCTACCTGTGGTTATAAAAAGATGACTACTAAGGGCCCCGTCTCACATAGCGACACACCAGCGATCCCGACAACGATCAGGATCGCTGGTGTGTCGCTACATGATCACTGCACAGGCAGCTCAGGCAGCGATCAGGACAGCAACACTGCGGGTAACAAGTGACGCACATCTCCTAGTTACCCGCAGTGTACGTTGGATACCAGCGCACTGATGCAGGGAGCTGGTAACCAAGGTACACGTCGGGTTTCCAGGCGCTGCGCGGTGCAGCGGTGTACCTTGGTTACCATCTTCCCTGCAGCAGCGCGCTAGTATCCAATGTACATGTCGGGTTTCCAGGCACAACCCCGCGCCTGGAAACCCGATGTGTACCTTGGATACCAGGAGATCGCTGATCTCCTTCCTGTCACACGCAGTGATGCGTGCTGGCCAGCGGGAGACCAGCGATCAAAAAAAAGTCCTGGCATTTCTGACACGACCAGCGATTCACAGCAGGGGCCTGATCGCTGGTACGTGTCAGACATAGCGAGATCGCTGCTGAGATCGCTGTTTAGCAGCTATCTCGGTAGCGATCTCGCTATGTGAGACGGGGCCCTAAGAAATGATCTCTACAGAACATAAAGTGTCCAGTGTTCAGAGCGAAAATGGCGCTTGCTGTAATCTGCATTATCGGCAATCCGGTATTAGTCTTTGGAGTTGGATGTCAATGTTGAGTTGTTTGCGACTTTCTCATAAATTCTAAGGTCATGGCTTTGAAAACTCGTGAAGGTTGCCCTGCGAATGATCTTATATGACCCCATTTAGTTCTGGCCTTAATGCTGAATTAAGATGCAGCCATTTATCTTCATTGTTTGTTTTTTTTAGAAATCCAATCGCTAATAGATGCGGCGTAGCATTTATAGCAGTTTACAAATGAAGTTATCCACAGTTTTCTATTTTAATTGAGAGAAGTGACTAATTAGAATACTGGCAATGTAAACATAGATGAAATAAAGTCTTTAATTAGATCTTGGATCACAGTGTGTCGTGGGCGAGAGGAATATGTTTTCAGAAATTCTTCTATAGAAAACAATATATACCATCTGTATCTGTGGAGAGAAGATGAAGTCAACATATTGGACAATATACCTTCGTGCGCCCATTTTTAGCTCATATTGTGCAAACTTTTTAAAAACAGATTGAATGGGTCACAGCTGTACAAATATTGCCATGTTTTTTAGGTAGCATGGGCCTTTTAATAAATTGAACGTACGGTAATTCTAGCCATAACATCAGATTTATCATGGCTGCCAGTCTTGTATATATGGCCCACTGAAATTAGGTGAGGCACATTTATTAAGAGGCGCGTGCCTATATTTACATTTGACATATCTTTGGGCTGTCCAAACCAGTTTTCTGATGTTGATTTTAGCAAATTTGTTGAACAGTGATAGGAAAAGTTTCAAAGTTTTAGAAAAGTGGTGTGGGTAGTGGAAAAGGTAAAGAAGTCACAAATATGGCATGTACCATAATTTGTGAGTTAAACCAGAGAACACTTGAGTCAGGGGGTAATAAATTCTCATCATAATGTTTTCTGAAAGTTTTGACATTGATATCAAAATTAATATCCTAAAATGAGATAGGAAAAACGAATGTAAAGAAACTCTGACATAGGTTTACAAAGTAAGTGCACTAGCGTCTGTCAGCAGGATCACAATCCAAACTGTATGTGTCTGTAACCCTTACAAAGACAAATGCAGTAAAATCTTTACCTGTCCATTCAATCAGCCTATGGTAGATCTGATGCCTCTGTCACTCCAGCTCTATTCTCTGACCAGCACCGCCTCCTTCTACGTGACTGACTTCCCCTATGCTTTGACTTCAGGCAAATGAACCCTCTGATAAGCAGGAGGGAGTGGCACTGGGTGGAGAATAGAGCTGGAGTGACAGAGGCTTTCTGGATCTGTCATTGAACGAACTACTTGCACATATAAATAGTCTGGGAGTGTGAAATCCTGTTGCTAGATCCTCTTTAGGATCTAAGAGATCTATTTAATAATTAATTAATTTTATAATGTAAAATCCAATGACAGATTTACTCTAAATTGCATTATCATAATAGAGTAGTAGAAGTAGTTGGCCCAAACTTGTTTCTTTGATAGGTCGAGGTATCAGATTTTGCTCCTCTTTTAAGACCCCATCCACAATAGATAGCTGTTGGCCGACAGCTATCTCCTCCGACTTCTCTATACAAGGGAGTGCTTGGCCCTTCTGTGTTCTCTACGAGAGAGCCAATGCCAGATATCTATGATGATGGCTTACCTCCCAGAGAAAAAAAATCATCAGTTGTAAAGTTACCGTGCCAGATCTTTTCTCCCTGATATCTTCTGTCAGGAAAAACGCAATTGGGTATTGATGTCTTGTTCGTTTTGTTGGATATGTCTATGCTCATTGAGGGAACCCCTTGAAGAGCACCTTGTTTGTTATAGCATTTTTTGTGTGCATTTTAATTATATAAAATCTCTTCAACCAGATGTTACCTTATAACTTTAGTAAAATATAAAAATGTAAACCAAATACAAAGTGGCGTTTTTTGGGGTTTGTAACACACTGTGGGTATGGTGTTTTTCTTATTTTCCTTTGTGCTTCCTATACTGTTTTCAAAAGAATTTGAAAAACAAAAAAATGATAAACCTGGTCCAAAAATTCTTGTTAAAATGCTATAAAAAAAATCCTTGAAATGTATTCCACTTTTGCAAGAGCTAAAAGTTTGTGTGAAGAAGAGTCTATAAATTTATTGACTGTGCCAAGAATTGTATCGACCTTTCATTTACTGTAAAGTAATGTAGTGTTTCTATGTAACATTTCCTTGTACAGCAATTATCTCTACCCTGGCTTTGTAGTCCAAACAAGGGTTAACAGTGACATGTCCTTGTCACTTAATCACTGAGCCATGCTGCAACACCGTGTTTGGAAACCCTGAGGCAGTTACTGGTTTGGTTTTCTTGTTAAAGCCTCACCAATCAGTCTCAATTGTAGATTTCCATTTCAGTGACATATGGCTCCTTGTTAAAAGTGTCTTCCATTCTATTCTGCTCACATTGCTGTACATTGCAAACCTAAAGATGTAATCCATTTTTTAAGGGAAGACACAAGATTACCAAGACAAATTCTAGATGCGATATGTTCAAATGCAGGAGAAAAGTTTTCCATTAGACACATACAGTGCCTACAAGTAGTATTCAACCCCCTGCAGA
>VIAB01003813.1:53570-69222 GCA_009801035.1 Oophaga pumilio
GTCCGGCCATGGGAATCTCGTGTGCAATCCGCAACAATTCCGCCATGAACGGATAGGGTACCACGCCTCCGGTGAACCCTGCTGGACCGTTACCCGGTACAGGCGCCCCTGGTCCCAGACCACTCGCTCGCGGTCGGACTCCAGGGGAGACTGTGCTGCCTGCTCCTTGAAAGTTTTCAGGCTAGCGTCAGCTTCCAACACTGCCTAAAATCCCTAACTTGATGTGGAAAGAATTGATGAAACTGCCACATCCCCTATCAGTTCCCCAGGATCTGTCTCCTGGCCACTGTCTAACTCGGCAGCCACTTGGTCGGAGAGGGGGAAACCGTCGGACCTACGCGAGGCTCCTTGGGCTTTGGCGCTCCCACTCCTGGTAACAGCGGCCACGACCACAGAGACCACGGATAGCGCCGGCTTCCCCTCGGCCCCTGACCAAGTCGCCGGTTCAGGCAGACTTCCCTGGCCTCCTGACATCCCGGATGTGGGGAACTCCTGCCCTGGGGTCTTACCTGGTGGCTCCTCTCCCAGGACGCCCCCTCCCCCCATGGCCTGTTCCTCTTTCTGCAGAGGCCCTAGACTCAGCAGGCTGGATTCCCTTAGGTGCCCTACACTGCCCATAGCAGCCCCTCCCTCCACCTCTGAGCTCTCCCCTGCAGTCTCCTCACCTGTCCTCACTGTGAACCCTGTGTGTGTAGTGTCAGTGCATGGCTTACCATCAGGTTTCACTCCCTCTTCCACTGTTGGAGGCACATTCAACACATTAACATTAGCATTCACAGTAGAGTCATGACATTCTTGGGGAGCCGAACTTGGGGTTCAGTGGCCACATACTGGGACACTAGCCGCAACAAATCTGTCCCAAGCAACACATTGGCAGGAATATTTGGCGTTACTCCCACCTCCTGCATTCCCCTCCCGGCGCCCAAGTCCAAATACACCTTGGCAACGGGCAGCGCCGGTTCAACGCCTCCAATTCCGGAGATGGAAAGGGTTTTCCCAGGTTCCAAGTCTTGAGGGGACACCACCTCAGGATGTACCAGGGTTCGTTCAGCGCCTGTGTCCCGCAGTCCCATGACCACTGAGCGGCCGATGGTGACGGGTTGGTAATTGTCCAGGGACCCTCCACCACCCCCTCCCACACACAAAACAGTGGACGGTTTCTGGGACAGGGATGGGGCCTTCTGGCGCTGGGGACACGCAGCCTTGAAGTGTCCCGGCTGGTTGCAATGATGACAACACCTGGGTTCTGTTCCTGGCCTGGAGAGGGCAGCAGGGGGGCACACCCCTTGCACTCTGGGGGCTGGGGCTACCAGGGCAGGATTGGACCCCCTCTCCAGGTGCTGCTGGCAGGCTTCTTCGGCTCAGGCGCCCTGTTGTTGGCATACTCGTCTGCCAGGGCTGCTGTAGCAGAAGCCCCCTTTGGTTTCCGGTCACGGAGGAACTGCTGGAGGTCCTCTGGGCAGTTCCACAAGAACTGCTCCGTGACGAACAGTTCCTGAACCTCCTGGCGGGTGGTGAGCTCTAGACCCGAGGTCCAGTGCTCCGCAGCTCTCAGCAGGGCTCGCATGTGGTCGGTCCAGGTGTCCTTTGAACCCCGCTGCAGGCTTCGGAACTTCCTGCGGTACGACTCCGGGGTGAGGTTGCAGTGCTGGATCAGGGCCCGCTTGATGCTGCTGGAGTCCTGCTCCTCCCCGGAAGGTAAGTCCCCAAAAACTTCCAGGGACTTACCCCTCAAACGGGGGGTCAGGTACCTTGCCCACTGATCCAGGGCCAGATGGTGTTGGAGGCAGGTTCTCACAAAGGCCAGAAGGAAGGAATCCAGGTCTCCTTCCTTTTCAAGCAAGGGAAAGTCCTCCGCCCGGACCTTGTAAGCCTTGGTCTCCGGTGGGGCTGGAGCGTCCAGTGGGGGCCCGTGTCGAGCCATCTCCAGTCGGTACCAGCGCTCCGCAGCTTCATGGCGTTCTGTATGCTCATGCTCTGCCGCTTTCTCAGCCGCCGCCAGGAGTCTGTCATGGGCAGCGTCATTACCAGCCTCAAGCTGTGCCATAGCCGCTTGAAAAAGGGCCTTCGATCTGGACAGGCTGGGATGGGCAGGGGGTGGACAGTCCACTGTGGGACTGAGCATGGGGGTCTGGCTCCTTGGGGAGCCCTGGCTGAGCTCCCCCTCGCCTTCATCGATATCGACCTCTTCATAGACCATAGCATTGGCCTCCCCCTTTGCCTTACTCCTGGTGCCTTCCGCCATCTTGGAAACCTCTGGTTACTGACACAGCTGCAACCCTGACCTTGCACACAACAGGTATAATCTAATTGAAGCCCTCAGGCATCTCCAGGCCCCATGCTGGTGTGGCTCCGTACTAAAGCTTTGAAGTCCTGTTTTGGCCTGACCTACTTAGCATACTAAAGACCTTGTTATTCACAGTGGAGACTAAACCCTGTTGTCTTCAATATGCCTACAGGCCATGGGGTTAGGAGCAGTTAACTGCCTTTGGCTCTGTGAACTGACAAAATGGCAGCTGGGACAGGTCAGCTCAGACATGAGGCGAGCATTAGGCCCCATATCTAAGATGGTGGCTGTTCCTTCATCACACCATCCTTCAGTACATTATATGGTGTAGCAAAGCCAGGTAGGACTGGGTTAAATCCTAGCTCTGCAGGTTTTAAATAGATGCACCTGACTACCTTTAACTAACAACAAGTAAATGTATTCACCTTGTGTCAGTCTGCTGAGGGTTGAGCAGAGTGGAGTGTGTTGAAGCTGATGAGTGGCCAGCTAAAAATTTGAGCTGTAGCTGGTAGAGAGACAAGCTAGGGTCTCTCTCTGAATGGAGATTTCACAGATCAGCTAGGAAATCTGAGCAGTCTGTGTCTGAGCCAGGTCTGCCACCAGGAATTTCAGGGCCTCATATTGGCAACATTTTTCGCCCCCTTGAAACTCTGCCCAGGTTCCACCTCCACCCCTCGAACCTTCCATAGTCCTACTGCCCACTCTTGGAAAAACTGCACTTCTGCACCACGTCCTCACCAATCACACATTAACAGTTCCCATGGAACATATCACATACATAGCCATCAGCTTTTGTTTTGGCCAAGATATTTTTCAGCCTGTCATGACAAGGTAGAGTCTTTTGGCAGCACCCTAATCTACTCTACTCTAACCTATTGAACATTTATTAAACTAATACTCTTTTTAGGTATATTTTTCTTTATTTTTCCTTAAGTTGATGTGTCACACACATTTTTTTTAAATGACCAATAATACTACATACAATGAAAAAAAAATTAAACACCATGACCGGACTACATATTACCACCACCTAGTGACTGAATAATACCACATACAAGGAACAAATACAGCCATACCTTGACCAGATCATGTATTACCACCACATAGTAACTGAATAATACCACATACAAGGAACAAATATTGTCACACCATGACTAGACCACATATTACCATCACATAGTGACCAAATAATACCACATAGAAGGATAAATTCAGTCACATTGTGACCTAACCACATATTACCACCAGGTAGTAGCAGAGTAATACCACATACAATGAACAAACATCATCACACCATGATTGGACCACATATCACCACCACAAACTGACCGAATAATACCACATATAAGGAGCAAATCTGGCTACACCATGAGAAGACACATATTACCACCACATAGTAACAGAATAATACCACATACTAAGAACAAATACCATCACACTATGGCCGTACTACATATTACCATCACATAGTGACTGAATAACATCACATACAAGCCACAAATATCGCAAGACAATGACCAGATCACATTTTACCACCACATAGTGAACGAATAATACCACATACAAGGAAAAAATACCACCTGACCATGACCAGACCACATATTACAACCACATAGTTACTGAATAATACCACATGCAAGAAACAAATACCACCACACCGTGACCAGACTACATGTTACCACCACATAATTACCAAATAGTGCCACATATAAGGAACAAAAAGCACCACACTATGACCAGATCACATATTACTACCACAGTGACTGAATAATGCCACATATAAGAGAGAAATATCACCATCTCATGACTAGGTCACATATTACTACCACATAATGATCGAATAATTCCATAAATAAGAGCGAAATACTGCCACTCTATGACTAGCCCACAATACCACCACAAATAGACCAAATACTTCAATACTTATCATTAATTAAAAAAACACACAATACTAATATTACCATAAGTAACATTATACACAGTAGTACTGTACATAGTATACTGTGTACAGTGTGAGTGTACCGGTAATACAGTGATCACTGGTGACATTGTACACAGGAGCGCTGTATATAGCGTCAGTGAACATGAAATATAGGGATCACCAGTGACGTTATACCCAGGAGCTCTGTATGTAGTGTCAGTGTACATGTAATACAGTGATCACCAGTGACATTATACACAGGAGCTCTGTATATAATATATAGTGTATAGTGTAAGTGTACAGGTAATACACTGAATAACAAGTGACATTTCTAGGTGAAGTCCTTCATCTTCACTTTTCTTCTTCATCCAGCGCAGACCACCATCACTTTTTCCAGCCTCTGCAGAAAATAACACGGTTATCTAAAGCACTGCTTCCAGAGCACGTTCCCCAACTTCTACACCACATAATTTGAAGAAAAAAGCAACATAGTGCCACCCTGCACAGTAACAGAACCCCCACTGGAAACAGTATCCTCCAAAATAAAAATACATCAAATCAGTAATAATATTCCCACATGGCAATAGATTTTAACTGAACATGCGTCCAAGGACACACGTTCAGTTACTGAACCAAAGTGAAAATTCTCATGTAGCTGAGGGCTGCAGCTGTCAGTTTTGCCATGCTGGTTGTCAAAAATGGAATGGACACTATGACATTTTTTAAAAAAAATGTATTTATTTATAGCGCAGGCATTGGCTGATGAAAACTCCCATCAGCAGCGCCTGCTCTTGCTGCCTTCAGCAACAGCAGGTGTAGGCTGATTTGAGTAGTATTTTCATGAAGCGATGCCTTTGTGACTGGCAGGAATCGCAGCTCTCTAACCGGTGGTAATAAGCTTACCGACGATCAGAGGCAGTGTTTGCCGCATTACAGCGTGGAAAACAACGGATGTCCATGCCCCCCATGTGTTTGCCGCATTACAGCGTGGAAAACAACGGATGTCTGTGCCCCCCATTCATCTGAATGGGGTTCTAGTACTGTTCTGGTACCCAAATTGAACTTTTTTAAAATGTTTGTCCGAACCCGCCGGGCCTGAGCATCCGGGGGTTCGCCAATCACTAACTGTAATCTGTCTGGGTAAGCCCGCTTTGACATATCTGTGCCTACTGAATGAACTGTTTATTTGCTGTTATACCTTTGTGCCCAGAAAAGGCTGTTTTTGGTTTTCACTTCACTGAGTTTTATGAAAGCAGTAAAACTGCACGTGTGAATCAAACCTCATTGCCTGTGTAAACGCTACCTAATGCCTACCTGAGAGCGTGAATCCTTAGGCTAGGTTCACACTGCGTTTTACCAGCCCATTCAACACATAGCGTTGACGGACTGGTAACGGTATAGCATAACGCGATCGCGTTATGCTATACCCCCTAGCGCAGTGTGCTAGCATAGAAGCTAGCGGTGACGGAGCCCAGACGCTGCAGGCCGCGTCCGAGGCTCCCGCACTGAATGACTGCACGTCGCGAATGCATGCCGCTTTACGGCATGCGTCGCGATACGCCTGACAATGGGGGCAAACGGCAGCGTTAACAGACTGCGTTACACCGCGTTATACCATGGTGTAACGCAGTCCGTCTAACAGACTGCCATAACGCAATATGAACCCAGCCTTACAATGGTAAGATGAATGGCATCGTTCCAAACTACAGTTCCTCCTGCAAAAATACATGCTCTCATATTGTTGTAGATGGAAAAATGAAAAAATCATGGTTCTTGGAAAAGAAGAGGGAAAAAAACTAAAGCACAAAAGTCAAAAATTGTTTTGTCAGGAAGGGGTAAATAGGTGTAGTGCAGTTTATGGTAATAAGGTGGGGATAGTATGTCTCAGAGAGTTCTTTGCTTAGGGACATTGAGGCAGCGCTCTAGATGTAATGCTTGATGTTGAGGTTAAAGGCCTGGAAAGTACTGTATTTCCAAATCAAAGGAACTCAAAGAGTTGTTAAAAAAATCTGTTCCCGGACATCCAGAACATATTGGTACCATAGCATCCAATTATCTTCCATATAATTTCGGACTGCTTTGTGCTTTACCGTTCCATTTTAACAAAATCAAGAAATTTGATTTTGTTGACCATGAAACACAGATGTGCCGTGATTTCTAAGTGGGCAGAAACCACTTTTGCTCTGATTGCGAGAGGGAAAGTCACTGCTAGCTTCATGTGTTATTGATGTGCTATAGCTCACATGAATACATAGGATAGAAAATATCCAGGCAAAATTTCAGCACACAGGATATTTCTGAATATTTCATCTGGCTTGCAGATGTTATATCAAATTTACTCTGGAACTGTCCAAACCCAGACAATTACCTCTCCGATTTGAGCGTGTGCAGATCTGGTTTATGCTGTGATGTATGAAGAGTAAGATGACACTTATGTGCCTCAGGCCTTAGATTAGAATTGTAAGAAAAATCTCAGTAATGGTTTTGTCAATCAAAATATTATTTTTCGATTTTTTTTTAATACTTCATTGAAGCTGTGGATGAAAAGTGCGCACAGTTCATGCCGGAGTCATCGAGATAAATATGTATTCTCACTCGAGGTACTAATTGGCTTCTATGGCTGTAAGCAGTCTGGGATTGGGAATGCAACTGTTTAGAGAATAAAAGCAACCAATTGCGCTAGACAAAGTGCCTGATTAGCCCACATTTGGAAGGTACATTGCGAGAAACAGCTGTGTGTAGTTTACTGGAGTGGTATTGGATTTTTCACGTGTCCCCAGCCCTCTGTGGCAGAATGTTTCCTTGTACATAGCTGAGGTTTTATTCACACACCGATTGCCATGCACCAAACTGTGGAGTGAGATAGTTGAGTAATATTTTTACAGTTTATAGTATATGTACCAACAAAAGATCCTCAATTCTGAGAGTTTATTGCCTCCAACATGGGTCTCAAACACTTGGTGACAATCATAAATCATATACCTTACAGTTCCAATGGGGCTCGTCACCCAGACTTCTTCAGAATTGATGAACTGAGAACTTGGGCAATGAGTGGTGTACAAAGTCCAAACTATTCAGGACATTTAGGCCACATTCACACATTCAGTATTTGGTGAGTATTTTACCTCAGTATTTGTAAGCCACAACCAGGAGAGGAACAATGAGAGGAAAAGTATAAAATAGACTTGTCACCACTTCTGTAATTTTCACCCACTCCTGGTTTTGGCTTACAAATACTAAAGTAAAATACTCACCAAATACTCAACGTGTATGTGGCTTATGGAGTGTTCACACTGAGTTTTTTTATTTGTGGCGTTTCAAGAGCTGAAACTTCAAAAACTCAAAAGATTTTAAAAAATTGCAAATTTTGATTAGAAAGTTGAAAAATTTCAGCTCCTGAAGCTCAACAAAAACAAGATGTGTAAGAGTTGTTGGTTTACTGATGGTATTCATTATATCTATGGTACAGTAGCAGCAGTCCTATGAAGACAAGACTACAGAAATGGACCCTCATCTACTGTGATCACCATGTCGGGGATGATTAGTTGGGCGTCAGTAATGGTCTGTAATTGATAATATACTGGACAAATCTTTTCTGGACACGAGATGAGTCTGTGAGTCCAGCTTCTTCCACCCATATTGTGTGAGGATGAGCCGTCTCTGTGTTTTGTGTGCAGCTGGGAAAGACTCGCAGGATTGGTAGTTCTTTATTTCAATTTTTAAACCGAAAAAGATTTCCTTTTGTTTTTCAGTTGTATTCTACCGATTATGGTTAAAAAAGGAAGTAAAAGTTCTGAAATTGTTCTTGTGATTTTTTTTACATGATAAAAACCTAATATTTTAACTCAGGTGTGTAAATTTTTTTTTATCCAATCCACAATATATCAGAGGCGTAAATTATAGGCCTCTGGGCTCCAATGCAAAATGTATAACTTGCCCCCTCCTACAATCTGTCATTTATAATGCTGTTGTCTTCTTTTGCGGTAGAGGGGCTTGCGGGCACCTTCTGACACTGGGAATAGAGTGTGACTGCACATCCTACAGCTATACGCAAAACATATAGGGCAGCATAGGACAAATGACAAATCTGCTGAAATTTCTGTGCACTTCTCTGGGTAAATAAACTTCATTCTGTTCTGCTTACAAAGCTGTTGACCAACAATGCCCCCTAATTCCATTACTGTGCTTTGGCTGAGCTTCTGTATTGATTCCTGTCTACAAAGAAAAAGTGTGTCCTATTGTTTTGTTAACACCTTCATACATTCTGATGTAGGCCAGAGGACATTTATGACGGGAATTAGCAAATACAAATGTCTGTGTGACTATTAGACCCTTGTATCTATGCCCCACAAATCCTCCTATTCCTATATACAGTGAGGGAAATAAGTATTTGATCCCTTGCTAATTTTGTAAGTTTGCCCACTGACAAAGACATGAAAGTTTATAATTTTAACGGTAGGTTAATTTTAACATTGGGAAATAGAATATCAAAAATAAAATCCAGAAAATCGCATTGTATAAATATAAATTTCTCTCCATTTTGCAGTGAGAAGTAAGTATTTGATCCCCTACTAACCATTGAGTACTGGCTCCTACAGACCAGTTAGTCGCTCCTAATCAACTCATTACCTGCATTATAGACAGCTGTCTTACATAGTCACCTTCATAAAAGACTCCTGTCCACAGACTCAGTCAGTCAGACTCTAACCTCTACAACATGGGCAAGACCAAAGAGCTTTATAGGGATGTCAGGGACAAGATCATAGACCTGCACAAAGCTTGAATGGGCTACAAAACCATAAGTAAGACGCTGGGTGAGAAGGAGACAGCTGTTGGAGCAATAGTAAGAAAATGGAAGAAATACAAATTGACTCAGTCGACATCGATCTGAGGCACCATGCAAAATCTCACATTGTGGGGTATCCATGATCATGAGGAAGGTGAGAAATCAGCCTAAAACTACATGGGGGGAACTTGTTAATGATCTCAAGGCAGCTGGGACCACAGTCACCAAGAAAACCATTGGTAACACATTACACGGTAAAGGTTTTAAATCCTGCAGTGCCCGCAAGGTCCCCCTGCTCAAGAAGGCACATATGCATGCCTGTCTGAAGTTTGCCAATGAACACCTGGATGATTCTGTGAGTGATTGGGAGAAGGTGCTGTGGTCAGATGAGACAAAAATTGAGGTCTTTGGCATTAACTCAACTTGCCGTGCTTGGAGGAAGAGAAATGCTGCCTTTTACCCAAAGAACACCATCCCCACTGTCAAGCATCGAGGTGGAAACATTATGTTTTGAGGGCGTTTCTCTGCTAAGGGCACAGGACTACTTCACTGCATCAATGTGAGAATGGATGGAGCCATGTACCGTAAAATCTTGAGTGACAACCTCCTTCCCTCTGCTAGGACATTAAAAATTGGTTATGGCTGGGTCTTCCAGCAAGACAATGACCCCAAACATACATCCATGGCAACAAAGGAGTGGCTCAAAATGAAGCACATTAAGGTCATGGAGTGGCCTAGCCAGTCTCCAGACCTTAATCCCATAGAAAACTTATGGAGGGAGATGAAGCTCCGAGTTGCCAAGCGACAGCCTCAAAATCTTAATGATTTAGAGATGATCTGCAAAGAGGAGTGGACCAAAATTCCTCCTGACATGTGCGGAAACCTCATCATCAACTGCAAAAAATGTCTGTCTGCTGTGCTTGCCAGCAAGGGTTTAGCCACCAAGTATTAAGTCTTGTTTGCCAGAGGGATCAAATACTTATTTCAAAATGCAAATACATTTATATAATTTATACAATGTGATTTTCTGGATTTTATTTTTGATATTGTATCTCTCAATGTTAAAATTAACCTACCCTTAAAATTATAAACTGTTCATGTCTTTGTCAGAGTATTTGTCTGTTTGAAGAAAGCACCAAAGTGCAGTCGATTTGGTGCCTGCTTCATATAGGTGGGTACTGCCGAAAATGATGTCTAAGACAGCAGATAGTGACTCCATCTGCATCATTAAAGTCAATGGTACTGTCAGAACAAACGTCGGAATCCTGCTTTCTAGGGTATCTGACATAAGTCCCAACAGGAGGACTGACAGAAGCTTAAAACACAGTATGAACATAGCCTTAGTCGAACTGGGCCAATGTAAACCAGTTTTTGAAGTCAAGAAAAGAAATATTGGCTTAACCGGAGAGGAACAGTAAGGTACTTCGCTGAAGCTGAGCCATTGGAGGTATGATAGATTCAGGAACATTGAGGGATCAAACCTGATGTGGCAAAAAATCATATTTCTATTTTTAAAGGGGTTGTCTGCCTTAAGCTACAAGTCTGCAGTCACTCTGTGACTGCAGACTTGTGAATCCTCACTTCATGTGCACTGCATGCTGTGAAGATTCTCCAGTGCTGGCAACGCAAGTGGTGCGTATTGAGCGAAGCCAGACATGGCTATTCGGAATGTAGCAGGAAATATGCAAGTTGAATACTTGTGATCACTTGAACGCCCACTCCCAGCGCCGGCACCTGAGGATCCTCACAGTGCGCAATGCATGCGATGTGAGGATTCACCTACAGTGACTGCAGACTTGTAACTTAAGGCCAGACAACTCCTTTAACTGATGAGTGCCACTGATAACTGCTAAGAGGGAATCTCTGTTAAAGAAGCACTCCTCTCATCAAAGTTTTTATTCTCTTAATATACTGCAATCATATTATATAGCACTGTGTACTTACAATTTTGCCCTTTTATCAGTCAATACTTTTTTTTCTCTGCTCTATGTAGGAATAGGAAGTCTCTGGTCTCTGCATTTATCATCCCCCTCTTCAACTCCTGACCCAGCTGCTCCTTTCCTCCTCTGTGTCAGGGACTTTTGCAGTGATGACAGAGAAAATAGAATTCCTGTTTCCACAGAGAGCTTAGAAGGATTCAGCTAGTCAGTTTTTAATCACGTGATGTCATAGACCTAATGGAAAAGAGAACAAATAGAAAGGCAAAATGAGCAATTGTAAGTACATAGTGCTAGATAATATGATGACTACAAAATATTAGGAGGGAAAAAAATTTGATGGGAGGAGGAGGAAGAAGAGTGCTTCTTCAATGACAGAAGCTGTAACCATTAAGAACTGGGCCTGCCATCCTCCATATATACTGTTATCCAAGTTCTACAGTAAAGATAAGTTTCTTTTTGCAATCTAGATTCTCTTTTGTCTTGTAGCTAAGTTTCCAAAATTTGCATCATCTAGAGATATACAACCTCTTGAGGAACTGTCACCAGCAGAAGTCATTGCACTCATACTTAGGCCACCTTCACATGTCAGCGTCTCCAGTACGTGTGGTGACAGTTTTTACATATACTGGAGACACAATCATTCAAATCCAAGGGTCTGCGAACATGTTAGTGTGTTTCCATGGACCCAGTGTTCGAGTGCAAAACACGTTGATATGTCTGTTTTTGCCGCAACACTGTTTGCAGTCTATCCCACACAAGTGGACAGTGTTGACATATGGATGACATCCTTGTGTCATCACTGTGACATGTACTGGTGTCTGTGAATAGCTTTACCGTTAATGCTGTTTGCAGGCACCGGGTGCTGAATCTAACTACTATCAGCAAGACCAGGCAACGCTGATGACACATGTAGTCAGCACCCGCCATCTGTGTGTTGCACATATTAAATAAATAATTTTAAAAAAGTCATGGGCTCCCCTTAATTCCTTCAAACCAGCTGAGGGAAAGCCGACAACTGGAGGCTGTTATTATTCTGGGAAGGGGACAATAGCCATAAAGGTTCCCAGGCTATTAATAACAGCTGACAGTTGTCTGCTTAGCTTTAACTGGTTAGTAACAAGAAGGGACCGAAAAAAAAAATGACGTGTGGTCTGCCTTATTTTTACTAACCAGAAAAGACTAAACAGCTGCAGGCTGATATTAATAGGCTGGGAAGGGGCCATGGATATTGGCCCCCTCCTAGACAAAGAACACCAGATCTCAGCCACTCCAAAAATGGCGCATCCATTAAATGCACCAATTTTTGTGCTTAGCCTCAGCTCTTCCTACTTGCCCTGGTGTGATGGCAAGTGGGGTAACAGTTTTGGGGTTGATGTCAGCTGTTTTATGTCCACTCACATCAAGCCCTGGGGTTAGTAGTGGAGAAATGTCTATCAGACCCCACTATTACTAACCCCGTCAAAATTAATAAAGACAAGCACAGAGACATATCCTTTAATTGAAAAAAATACTCCCCGACCCTCTTTTACCCAGTTATTAACCTAAAAATGAAAGAATCAAAGTAATCCTCACCTGTCCGCCGTTAACCCACAATGATGGGGTCCCATGACGATCCCCAACTCTGCTGCGTCCAGATGGTTTGGTGAGCGATGACAATACACTGATGGTGCACACGGACTTCACACGGATGCCACAAAGATAGAACATGGATGTGACACATGGACATAAGGACACGCATAGCAGCAGTACTTTTTTCCAGGATTTTTAATATCAGGATGTGTGAAAAAGACCTTAGGCCTCAGTCACACATCTGTTTTCTCACATACACAAAAACAGTCAATGTTTCATAAGTATTTACTCAGTGACATTTTAATTAAATACATAAATTACATATCTTCTCCTAGACATTACAGTGTTAATCACGGACTGCAAACTGACATCACCCATGTTCATGTACTTTGTTATGTGTATTTCATACTCTTGAGATTTTGATATTTATTCCCAGCATCCCACTAATACATGTCTATATACTTGTATATATTTTCGCAGTATGATGGGACACAGTATTTAGCCGAAACGCTCCTTTTTTCTACACTGACAGCAGTGTAATCTATGGATACGAGATATTCTGAATAAATCCTAATTAACCATCTCCATGTGCCGTATGGTGCGCAGTTCCTTCCTTCCATTCTCCACTTGGTGTCAGTGATTTTCTCGGACCCATAGACTTGTATAGATAATTTTGATCTGTGAAGCCGGTCCAGAACGGACATGTCTCCATTATTTCTTGCAGACACACGATCCGCAAAAAATCACGGACATGTGAGCAGCCCCATAGATTATAATGGGTACGATGAAAAATGGACATCTGAATGAGGCCTTAGGAGAATAATTTTCACTTTCTTTGGTGTACCGTAAACTCTCGCACCCAGGAACAGAAAAAAGGGTCTGCTTTTGTTCTATAACCAGTGTCATGCCTGCCTACAGGCTGTGTCTTGTACTGCACCTTAGCGCCATTCACTTGAATATACCGTAATTTAGATTTTCATTTCATTTAATTGCCTTTTCTGATTCATGCCAGGATTTGTAATCTTTATTTGTAAAGATTGCAGTAGCCTTCAGAGAATTGTAGTTTTCAACAATCGGTGTTTGCCATGAGCTAACGATGTATTATCTTTTACACAGATGTATATCTATAACAATATAGATAATTATTTTGCCAGATTTTATTAATAAGGAAAAACAAAGAGTCATCAATATGTAGAATTACGCAGGAGGCCGGTGCTTTAATGAAATGTTGCAGCAGACGTTGTGAATAAGAGATTTTGAGCTTGAAAAGACAAAATCTTAATTTCTCCCAGGTCGAGATGTAATTGCAGAATATTGTTTACGTGGTGATATTGCAATTACCGTACCTAATTTATATACAGTACAGACCAAAAGTTTGGACACACCTTCTCATTCAAAGATTTTTCTGTATTTTCATGACTATGAAAATTGTAGAATCACACTGAAGGCATCAAAACTATGAATTAACACATGTGGAATTATACATTACACTTTACAAAAAGGTGTGAAACAATTGAAAATATGTCTTATATTCTAGGTTCTTCAAAGTAGCCACCTTTTGCTTTGATTACTGCTTTGCACGCAGAAAAGGTGAACGGATGGACTCAACATGCCTGGTTCCCACCGTGAAGCATGGAGGAGGTGGTGTGATGGTGTGGGGGTGCTTTGCTGGTGACACTGTTGGGGATTATTCAAAATTGAAGTGGTGAGAGGTCCAGCTCACCCCAAACCAGCTCGATTGGGTTCAGGTCTGGTGACTGTGGAGGCCAGGTCATCTGGCGTAGCACCCCAACACTTTCCTTCTTGGTCAAATAGTCCTTACACAGCCTGGAGGTGTGTTTGGGGTCATTGTCCTGTTGAAAAATAAATGATGGTCCAACTAAACGCAAACCGGATGGAATAGCATGCTGCTGCAAGATGCTGTGGTAGCCATGCTGGTTCAGTATGCCTTCAATTTTGAATAAATCCCCAACAGTGTCACCAGCAAAGCACCCCCACACCATCACACCACCTCCTCCATGCTTCACGGTGGGAACCAGGCATGTAGAATCCATCCGTTCACCTTTTCTGCATGCAAAGCAGTAATCAAAGCAAAAGGTGGCTACTTTGAAGAACCTGGAATATAAGACATATTTTCAGTTGTTTCACACTTTTTTGTAAAGTGTAATGTATAATTCCACATGTGTTAATTCATAGTTTTGATGCCTTCAGTGTTATTCTACAATTTTCACAGTCATGAAAATACAGAAAAATCGTTGAATGAGAAGGTGTGTCCAAACTTTTGGTCTGTACTGTATGTATATAACATACTATACGCCAGGTAAAAAGTACCTGCATGACCAGACTGACCACTAAGGCAGTTTCAGTTCTTTTTAAGTCCCTTTTATCTTAGTCTTGCAGCATGCGTTGCTGTTTTCTCGTGCTTAACTCTTCAAAGTGGAGCGAGCAATCGGTATACGAAATTTGCGGAATCAAAAATTGTACTTTTTTTTTCATCGTCAGCTTAATTTGCATTTTTTTGTGTGCAAAAATTTGCACAGTTTGCTAGTGAAAAATACTGGCATGCAAAAACTCACTCCAGGGGATACTGCAGTACTTTTGCGCAAAAATTGTGCGACTTTTCAAAAAGGTGTAAAACACCTGGAAAACCTAAAACCCACCCAAAATTGTGACAAAAAAACAGTTAAAATAGTACCTTTAAAAAAGGAGCAAATTAAAATATGAATATGGTAAAAATGAAAAACAGGTGAAAAATACATAACTAGACAAAAAAGGCTTGAAGAGAAGCTGTCATCTGCATTATCCATGTTAAACTAAAGGTGTGGGCATACTGCCGATGTCCTGCTGATTTATTGGATTCCTTCAGTGTAGAAATCTGCAGCTTGGTTTTTGTTAAATCATTATCAGAAGTTTTGGATTCTTAAAGTCTTCTTGCATCAGGGTCACACTGTGGGGTCACTACCTCTGGTGTCTTTATCTTCTTTCCCATTTAAATTTCACACTGTCGCTATCTTAGCTGGGACCGGCACTTGCACAAATTGATCTGGTGGTGGACTTCAGGAAAAATGGCGCTGGTGGCAGAGCATGTGCAGATCAATCTCCAACGGTCTTCAGTAGTGTTGAGCGATACGATACTGCAAATATCGGGT
>VIAB01003813.1:71946-91411 GCA_009801035.1 Oophaga pumilio
ATATTTTTCGATATCGAGCAGTATCGCTCAACACTAGTCTTCAGTCAAATGGAGCCGGTGGAGATTTTGGCTCATCATTAAGACAAACTCTAAATCTACACACGCGCCACCGCTGGCGCCATTTTCATGAAGCCTGCCACCAAATCAATCTGGGATAGCGCTGCCCGCAGCTATGACAGCACCAGCGAAAAATTTCAATGAGGAAGAAGATAAAGACACCAGTGGCTGCAAAGGGGCCGTAGCAAAGCTGAAGACCCTACCCACAGTCCACCCCCACAGTCCCGCCTTGCTGCATGAGGAGTTTAGAAATCTGAAACTTCTTGTGATGAGTTAACAAAAACCAGGCAGCAGATTTCTACACTGAAGGTATCTATTAAAGAAGCACACCTCCCATCAAAGCTTTTATCCTCTCAATAAATTGCAGTCACCATATTATATAGCACTGTGGACTTACAATTGCTCATTTTGCCTTTCTATCCAATTAATTCTTATTTTTTGCATTAGGTCTATGACGATTAAAATCTGACTAGCTGATTCCTTCTAAGCTCTATGTAGAAATAGTGAGTCTCTATTCCCTGTATGAGTCATGAGTCACTGCAAGACTCCCTGGCGGGAGGAGGAGGGAACAGCTGTCTCAGGAGGTTAAGAGTCTAATGATTTTTGCACTGAAAAGAGACTTCCTGTTTCTACATAGAGCAGAGAAAAGAGAACAATTAGCTGGCTAGAAAGGCAAAATGAGCAATTGTAAGTATACACTGCTATATAATATGATGGCTGCAATATATTAAGAGGATAAAAACTTTGATGGGAAGAGGAGGGCTTATTTAAATTTGTATGATAGCACCATTATGCCCATACCTCTAGTTTAACATGGATATTCCTGATGACTGGTTCTCTTTAAAGTGAATCTGTCACCCACCTGGTACATGTATGACCTACTGTATTAATATGGACATACAGGTAAAAGAAATGTTACACTAGTCCTACCTGTATGCCTCATATTAATGGTCTTAATACTGAGGAATGTTATATTCTGTCTTTATGCTAATGATTTCTTCCAGGCTCTGGTGCGTATGGTGCCTGGAAGAAATTCCTGCCTCTTCGTCTCATTATAATATTTACCCCCTCCCATGCATGTCAGTTATGGCCCCAGAATCCCGTACCTGCGCCCTGCACTCCCTCAGAAATACATACCTCATCCTCCCTTCTATGAGTGCTGTATTCAGGGATCTTCTATGCCGGCGAGTCACCGTGACCTCCGGTGTGCACGCAGATAAGGTGCTCTCCCCACTTCCTTCCTGCACAGTCATCGCTAGGAACCATGTGTACATAGCGATGATTATGCAGGGAGGAAGTGGGACGAGCACCTTATTATTGCACATTGGAGGTCACTAGAGAGGAAGCTTGGTAACTGAAATATACAAAAGAAAAAAAACATAACACATATATTCTAATAACCAAACTTAAAATATATATATATTTTTTTATTTTAATCCTCCTCTGTCAAGATATTGTTACATACATGGTATAGTGTTCCTTTGATTCCTTCTTAGGCCACATTCAGGCTTCTAGTATTTGGTACTGTATTTTATGAGAATTTCTCTGTAAATCTTTACGACGTGCTCGAGGCAACAGAGTCTGTTTTATTTGGAGTATCTTTTCAAAAAGGAGACCTGTCAACTGATTCATGCTGCCCAATTCACGGACAGCATGAATCAGAGCCTTGCTGCACATACTGTTTCTATGAAACATTCTGATGATATACTTTAAGGGCCGAGCCAAGGACCACAGATGAGACTAGTTCTGCTCCTCCCCTGGCCGGCGCTACCCAGCACTGCTGCCATTGATTGACAGGTCTCTCCCTATGTACACATGATGAAGAGAATCGGTTTTACCCAAAACAAGACCTTTGACAATAAATGACCTCCATAGCTGGAAGGCCAAGGATGAGAAAAATGTGAGGTTTTACCCAACCCAGAAAAAGACAAATCAGTAGCTATTCAATCTACAGAATATTTTTGGGCAGATTTATACTCAGAATATATTCTTTTTTCATTTCAAGCCACAGAATAAAAGAAAGTAATGAGTGATATCATGTTACTGTTCCAATGCTCGTATTTTAGTTTGGGCATGAATGAAGAATAGCATTTTATATGAATGCTACCAGACTGCATCTTCATTGCCAACACATACCTGCCCTCCAGTTCGACAAGCTATTTATAATCACCTTCTACCTCCAATATACGGAAGATTGTCTTTATAGATGTTCACAGATCGTGAGCTGATTTTCTCTTATTTTTTGCTGAATGAAAGCCAGAAAACACATTCTGCTATATTGTAGATTTTATCGAAGCAGGTCTTAAGGTCAAAAGCAATAGTTATTTCAATGCTTTATTTCATTGAAGCCCAAGTGAAAGTATTTTTTTTAGGTAAGAGTTATAAAGGTTTGGGTTTGTTATTATGGTGTAATTGACTTTTCAAGTTCTGAACAAGTTATACTTTATATATAATATTCTAGAACAGATATTGTTAACCCCCTTATCATTAAGGAACACATATTTCTTCTTTTCTTTGATAAGCCCCCCAACTATCTCCTAGAGATTGTGGAAGACAATCCACCAGACGTCATGAGAAAGCATGCAGTCGGAACTAACTTTTTTAACTTGTGACAAATTTTATGAAATTCACAGGTCCGATAAATTTGAACAATTTATGATTCAATTAACATGAATTGCCAAAAAATGCACTTTCATTTTACTTATTGCAGAAGATGGCATCAGCCACAAAAGGCTGATTTGATCTCAAGAACAACTCTTTAATGCCTTGTAAATGTCTCATCACATGGTATAGTGCAGCTAATCAGGAAGGACTTTGATAGTCTGTATAAAAGCCAAGTCAGGAAATGGAGCAGCCATTTCAGAGTAATTCTAGGATAATGAGAGGACGTCAGTCCTCACAGTTCAGCAATAAAGATAGAAACAGAAAACCCTCAATTATAGGAAAAATACTGAGGACAGTATTCTGTTGTACGGCTGCAGCAGTGAGGAAGATGAATGAAGTCTGAAAATAGTACAGAGATTTAATTGACAGGGACTGAAAGATAACAGTAATTCCAGACTTAATTTGATTGATACGTGATATGGTGTAACTGGCATCTCTCCTGCTGCATTTACATTATACAGTATATACACATATTTGTATTCATTCCTAATGCACAAAAAAACAGCATCAAGCCAATGCAAGTGAGAAAACATGGCGTGTCCTGGAGCAATATCTTTAAGATTGGTTTGTAACCCCAGGCTAGTGGAAGCTCACTACAAAACTTCTCACCTTAGGAAGTTGTGTAGGGAGTAGAAATGAGCAAATATTTCAATGTTCGGTTCGGATTACGATCGTCGAATTTGCAATATTCGCCAATTAATTCGTCGAATATTTACCGAAGATAACCGAACGCCATTCAGCTCAGTGTCAGGCAAAAACAAGCGCATGCACAACACCTTATAACAGCCCCAAATGCTGCCAAAACACATCACATGAGGGACAGACACCAGGAAAGTGGCCTCAATTCACTCACAGTACAGATTTTAGCATGGAACTGCAGCAATCAGCCAGGCATGAGTTATCGGGGTCTGGGACAGCATTTACAGCTTTCAATTGAACGTCACAGTAAGACGAGGTGGATGAGGGATCGGTGTAGGGCCCCTTTGCTCGGAGCCCTGATACCACATGCAACACCTCTACCTGCTTTCATGCTAAGCAACACTCAGGTGGGCACCAAAAAATGGCCCTAAAGCAGGTAAAATACCCCAAAAAAGCAGAGAATGTTAATACATGGAGTATAAACCGTCTCATATCACCAATATGACTGCTGATTGAGGGAGCTTGTGGTTTATGCTCCATGTATTAACATCCTCTGCTTTTTTGGGTTATTTTACCTGTTTTAGGGCCATTTTTTGGTTGCCCTTGTATAACTTGGAACACTTGTTCCTGTATATTGGGGATTAGTTTATTTGCCAGACTTATGGTAGCCTCAGGTATGTGTTCTACTGGCACCTGTCATGCAGCTGTAATGCAGGCTGGTGTGTGCTCCACCTGTAGGTTACAGAGGGGAGAAGGGATTACACACTTCCAGAGTAGGCCTGCACTGCAGAAGCCAAAACCACCACTAGGTGGCAGCAAAAACGTCCAAGACTGAGTCAGGAATAATCAGTCACCTGAAGTATCAGATGTCTCAGCAAGCCCTCTACAGAGCAGAAACACAGGCGCCACCAAGTGGCAGGAGCGTGGTCAGGCAAGCCAGGTCAAAAACCGTACGGAGGCAGCAGGACAAAAGGAATAAGCAATACACGTGGTCAGGAGAAAGCCAGGAGGTCATCAACGGTCAGAAGCAGATAAGACAAAGACAGAAAGCAGAAGCGAGTCCGAATACAAGCCGAGTCAAAAACCAGAGAATCAAACAGACAAACAGGGAAATTCAGGGAACAGGGCAGACAGAGGGGAACAACAGACACGGGACAAGTCAGGGATAACAGCAGGACAAATCAAGGGTTACTAGTCAGGTTCACAAGCTGAAGGTAGCAGTATAGCTCACACTGCTAGCAGGATGTGTGAGAGCTAAATAGCCAACCTGAACCCAGAATGAGACAGAGCAAAGTTAACCCTTGACATGATCCGCCCGGACCAAGGGCAGACAGGACTAAACCCTGGAACGGATCATGACAGCACCCTTGCGTGATTTATATAAGTGCATGGTGTTGGTCATTTGCGAGTAAACTCAGCTCAAACTTTTTTTCTATTACCTGCATGTGTATGTTCTTTATCGATAGGAACATTTTTTACATGGATTGTCTTTATTGTTATACACAGATTACCTTATCTACTATTGTAATATGTTCTGATTTATATTGACGCATTTCTTACAAAACATATACATGTATTGAAGAGCTATTTAAATTGTTTACACTGGCTGTTTGTGGGGTAGCTCATGGCTTTATTAAGAGCCAATAGGGTTAAGCAACTGTCATGGTAATGACTTTTTAATAGTTTTTAATGGGTTTTGTTTGTATGTTCCTAATAAAACATGGTGTAGCCTGTCCAGTAACATAAGTAGTCAGTTGCCTTTGCAAAGGACGTGACGTTGCTTCACTAGTGCTTTCAAAAACATTGCCACCTAACCCACGTACACCTTGAACTCCAAGCCTAATTCCCCTTCCACCACGACCTCACTTTTTCCCAGTCATGTTGCTCAGATAGTGTGGTAGGAGCACAGTATTAGCACTAGGAACAGAAGAATGTTTTTTGTGGCCTATGGATCAGGCCTCTATAACACACTAGATGCTACAAACTATTTTAAAGTCAGGTCCCCTATTGTTTGACACTAGGAACAGAATTTTTTTTTTGTGGCCTATGGATCAGGCCTTTACAGCTTAATCTCATCCCAACCAAATGAAAAAGTGTGATACAGCGGGTTGTCCAACTTTTTGCAACTGAAAAATTATAATTTTTTTTAATGTGCCTTAGATCTGCAGACAGGTTCATATCACCGCTACAAAATGACAACGTGGGATACAGCAGGCTGTTACACATTTAGCCACAGAATTTTTTTTTTTTTTTTTTAATGTGCCTTAGGTCTGCAGACAGTTTTATATTACCACAGCACTAAATGAAAAGGTGGGATTCAGCAGGCTATTTCACATTTAGCTAGTGAAGAAATATTAATTAGAATGCTATACTTGTGCATGGAGCACAATAGAAGCAGTGCACTTGTAGGACATGTGCCCTGCTGGCTTTGTCTGTGGACCGCAGTAATGGCCAGAAAAAAAAAAAAGGCTGGAAGGTAAGTTTAACAGCCACACTGTGCACTAGCTAGCTACACTATCTGACTGATAAGCAACCCCCTAGCTAACTAGCTAAAATCCAGGATACAGCAGGCTTTTTCCCATTTAGCTAGTGATAAAATATTAATTAGAATGCTATACTCATGCATGGAGCACAACAGAAGCAGTTAAAGAGTCCATTCAACATGTTTCAACGACGAACTTCATCAAAATCCAAGCATTTAACTGTGACTGTATACCTCACAAAATGGTCATGTTATGAAATTATTTTTTTTAACACATCTGTTTTACTAGTCAAATTTTACATTTGTACATGCCACACCAACATAATGCCCTGGTGCAGGTGCTGACATTTTGGATGGCTAGCTACCTTGCATTTCTTCTTCATTTTTGGGAAGGGGTTTGAATTTTATTAAATATAGACATTTTCCTGTGCCTGTTTTTGCACACCTTTTCTTACTTGTTGTCCAACTTGACAATCATTCACATCAAACCTATAATACATTTTGCTTCCAGCACATGTACGTACATATACCTGTCTATCTAGCATTTCCTGTCCTTTTTGTCAAGGGTTAAATAATTGGAGTTGACAAGATTTCAAAAGTTAATTGTGGCGTTGTACAAAATGTATGGTAAAAGAAAAGGTGGTAATGACAATGGATGGGGTAGTGTAAAATTAAAACAAAAAATAAAACATATCATAAGAATGTGGGAGCTGCAAGCAGCAGCAGAAGCACCATGACCACAAATAGCTCCGGTAGTCCGGGCAGTAACTGTACCAAACACAGGTCACAATTAGCCTCCTTTGCCTCCAGCAAATAAATTAGTGTGGAGAAAGTAGAGGACAGTCACATCATGGAATATATAATGCAAATCACTCATCTCCATCAGAGGAAGATGATGTTACCTCTGGCAGCGACAACATTAGTTTGAGTCAATGTTCTGGACAGAACGCTCTGCCTGATCACAAATGTCTTAAATTGATCATTTTTGTACCATTATCTTAATTTAAAAAACATGTCAGTGCACTTTGTTATTAAATGAGCTGTTGGTTCCTAAAGGGTTACCAATACATCTGTCTCTTTGTTGAGGTCACTTTGGCATTGCTGAGGCAATGTTTCTTTTCAGGAGCTTGAAGTTCGTTGAATACAGTCCTAGGATACATCAGAGTGTTATACACGTCTTTTTCAAAGCAATGAAAGGTTTTTCAATACCGAGTTTTGTTGCACATCGACATTTTAAAAAAAAATATTTGAAAAACCTGACAATTTTGAATCTCCAAAGTTTCGATCATCTTTGACCTTTATACTTTATAGTTTTTAATGGTCTATCAGCCTTCATGGGTGGCCTTGGAAAAATAGTTGTCAGATGTCTTCTAAATGATTCTTTTAACATAAAGGTAGCAACATCTCAAGGGTATCGTAATTCCGTGTCACACATGAATTGGTAGAGATAATAGAATGATTATACAAGCCATAAATCCACTGATATTTGGAGGTAACCAAGCTTAGTACAATGCGTTGTGATATTTAAAAAGGCAGAACATTTTACATATTTTCTTACACTGCCAGTATTTGCATGCACTAGTCTTGTCTGTTTTGTACGTGAGACATGACTACTTTCAAATATGCCACATGGCATACAGTTCAATGAGTTCACAGAGGTGCACACAGGTTCAGCAGTTTCTATCATTTGCAGATGTTACTGGTCTGAAGTGTATCCCACTCTTATAGCTGTAACTTGTTTGGCCATGTTTAAATCCTATTTGGGCCACACACCTATGGTTCCGTTGATTCTTCTGTCTGTAGCCCAGAAAAACAGGATTCGGATAAGACCCCTGAAAGAACCATCTTCGATAATGAGACAGTCCTTCTGACTTCTGTACTATACTGAAAAACACACTTTTGTGAAAGTCTAAGAAATGGATCCCATGGTTGCTTAGTGGTTAGCACTGCAGCCTTGCAGCACTGGGCTCCTGGGTTTAAATCCCACCAAGGACAACATCTGCAAGGAGTTTGCATGTTCTCCCCGTGTTTGTGTGGGTTTTCTTCAGGTACTCCAGTTTCCTCCCACAGTTCAAAGACATACTGATTGGGAATCTAGATTGGAAGCCCCATGATGATAATGTATGTAAAGCGCTGCAGAATAAGATAGCGCTATATCAGCAAAGCATAATAAATAAATCCCATACAGAGCACCAAGTGACTCTGTCCGCCTAGTGAATGGCTCTGTTGAGGGACGGAGTGAATATTTAAACACTCATTAGTAGCAGTAATTTGAATTATTTCTCATAATGGCATTAATTGTTTAGTAAGACCTCGTGCACATGACTGTATTACCATTCACTGTGTTATACCGATGGTACCAACCATCACTATTGTTTCTCTAGAAGTCTGTGGGGTCCTACTATGCCTCTGATTTTATTTTTATATTGTGGAATTGTTGCTCCATCTGATGCCTTCTTCATCTAATGCTGTATCTCAGCCTCCGTCAAGGATAATCCTTTAGTACAGCGCCGTACAAAGAATGAAGTAACTCCATGGACCTCCATGTGGACTACATGCACTCTGTTCTACCTCATGCATGAAGCTTTAATCGTCCGTAAAAGACAATATTGGAAAATGGAAAACCCTTTAATGATGAGATGTATCCGGTATCTGTTTATTGTACATTTTAATACTCCATATTGCGATGACAGCCTGATTTCACTCTGAAGGGGTTGTGTGCACACGTGTTTGCAGTCAGATGACACATTCATGGCAAGATGAAATCAGCATGCCAATGTAAACAAGTGGAATTATACGGTAGATCTTTTAAGATTGAGTCAGAAGGGATCTAGCGGTCATCATATTAATTTAAGTCGGTATGATGGCAGACACACTTGACTTTTTTGTGTATCCAGCAGGAAACTAGCAGGTCATAATTAAACACAACTCCTGCCTCATAGTGATACTAACGGCCAGGATCCTGTCTGTCTGGTTTATATAGGAATCTTTGCACAGAGATTATAATTTGACCTTTATTTGTCAAGTAAGTACACATTTCATTTTTGGGGGTTGGGAACATGTATGCCAGAGTTTAACATACTCAATAAAAAGGTTTGTTCACTTTATTTTTGTTACAACAGATGTGTTGTGGACATGATTTTCTGTCACTTATGAATATGTAAGTATCACAGGTTCTCCTACTGCTCTTGTTAATGCCACAGTCCTCACAGATGATGGAGGAGAATATGAAAAGACCTGTCCATCAGCCTCCAACAATTGAAAAATACTTGCCATGTGCAGTGGTTTTTTTTTATTGGTGGAGCCTGATAGACAGGTCTAGCGACATGTTCCTCCACTGGTGGCCATTTTGAGAATGTGAGAGTTGCATGTGAGGAAGACTGAATTATCAAGAGCAGTAGGAGAACCTGTAATACTTACATATTCGTAAGTATGCCAAAAAATCTGGACCACCAACACATTTCTAAAAGATAACATGGACCCTTTTAACCATTTTAAGCAATGTGTCTGGATAGATGTATGATACAGGAAAGATGTGTATCTTTGTTCCGTGTTAGCCAGTAGATAGAAAAATATTTAGACTTGAGAGTCCTCAGTGGTTGATACCTTTTAATGGCTAACTGAAAAGATGGTAACAAATTGCAAGCTTTCGAGACTACTCAGGTCTCTTCATCAGGCAAAGACAAAAACAGAATCTGAAGAATCACAAATTTATACACAGCAGGACACAGGTATAGTGCAATAGATAAGACAAGTGATGTAAAGCAGAACTATCAATATGGGAGAGGGATGAACAGTTGTGGCCATAAATATTGGATCAGTTCATAGATAAGGAGTGAAAGTTTTATTGTCCTCTGATTGGGGTCTGGTAATGTTTTGTGATGCCCCCACAAGGTCTTAGGAGCAAATTCCTTAATTGATGTAAAAATACATAAATCCATGCGACACGTTCATTCCTGCACTGAGAGTGTCAAAGGTCATCATTAGTTTATGTTCCCAGACTCTCCTGTCTCTCTGAGATGTGAAATTACTTTTCAATACCAAAATATTTAGAGTTGAGAGTCCTCAGTGGTTGATACCTTTTAATGGCTAACTGAAAAGATGGTAACAAATTGCAAGCTTTCGAGACTACTCAGGTCTCTTCATCAGGCATAGACTAATACAACATTTTCAATACCAGTAATTTCATGTCCATGGTGCTGTGATCAGGTATACAAAAATGTTTTGCCACAGGTAGATCCATTCTTTTTTCTCTTATTGTGTGGCAATGAGAATTCATCCTTGTTCTCAGTTTTTGCCCTGTCTCCCCCACATACAGAACTCCAAGTTGGACATTTTGTACAAATAATTAGGTACACCACATTAGATGTGATGCAGCTGAAAGTACCTGGGATCTCAGAAAGACCTTTTTAAATCAGGGCTACCATCCAAGAACAATTGAAAACCAAATTACAAGAGCCACCAGAATATCAAGGAATCACCTGCTACATTACAAAGCTAAAGAAGAAAATAACCGGGTGCCTCTAGAAGTCACCTGCAATCCAAATCTGGAGGTGCTAAGAGGAGCTGCACGGAAATTACAACCTTTACTACAAAAAGATGCCCGATTACAATCCATATTTCCAGACCCCCCACTACTGTGTTTTAGGCAGCCCCCAAATCTAAGAAGCATCATTGTCAGAATCTCCCTGTCCTCCCCAACAGCTGCAGGAACCTTTCCTTGCAACCAGAAAAAATGTAAAACCTGTCCATCTATAATGACCATGGACAAGATAAAGATCCCCAACTCCCATCAGGACTACAAGATCCCAGGTACTTTCAGCTGCATCACATCTAATGTGGTGTACCTAATTATATGTACTAAATGTCCAACTGGGGGTCTGTATGTGGGGGAGACCGGGCAAAAACTGAGAACAAGGATGAATTCTCATCGCCACACAATAAGAGAAAAAAGAATGGCTCTACCTGTGGCAAAACATTTTTGTATGCCTGATCACAGTACCATGGACATGAAATTACTGGTATTGAAAATGCAAATTGCCTCTTCAAACAAAGAGGACTTGTACTCTATAGTGCCACCTATTGGAAGTAGCGATCCTACAAGTCACAATCAACCCTTTAACGAGTCTTGTAATATGACTTAGGATAAAAGCCAAATCAGAATCTCCATTTGCAAATTGGTATTGAAAAGTAATACTAATGAAGACCTTTGACACTCTCAGTGCAGGAATGAACGTGTCGCATGGATTTATGTCTTTTTACATCAATTAAGGAATTTGCTCCTAAGACCTTGTGGGGGCATCACAAAACATTACCAGACCCCAATCAGAGGACAATAAAACTTTCACTCCTTATCTATGAACTGTTCCAATATTTATGTTCATCTCTATCTCCCATATTGATAGTTCTGCTTTACATCACTTGTCTTATCTATTGCACTATTCCTGTGTCCTGTTGCGTATAAATATGTGATTCTTCAGATTCTCTATTAGTCTTTGCCTGATGAAGAGACCTGAGTAGTCTGGAAAGCTTGCAATTTGTTACCATCTTTTCAATTAGCCATTAAAAGGTATCAACCACTGAGGACTCTCAACTCTAAATATTTTGGATAGATGTAGACACTAAATACATATATTCGTGCCTGACAAAAACAAATTGCTGCATAACCATCAAGCAGATAGGATGTTGGAGAAGCGAATCTGCAGTTACCTATGCTCTCCAAGCAACATTTTACTTTATGCTAATTTTTCACTTATGTCATATGTCTAGGGATCTAATGATAATAATTAGATATGGGAGAATCGATTTGCAGGACGCCGGTATTCTGTGGCCGCTAGATGGGAGGACTGTGGATCACCTTACCTACCAGCATTCCCGACTCTTCCATTCATTAGCTGGCTGGCGAATTGTCATGTGTACCTCACACTCAGATATGAAAAGAGAAGCCGAGAATCCCGGAAGGTAAGGAGATTACTGACGTGGCCAATAAACCGGAATCCTGTGAATTGATTCTCCCATCTCTAGTAATAGATATCACTATAATCCGCAGTGCCTAAAGTTGACCCTACTCCTCTTCTGCCCTTTATGCCCCTTTAAACATGGTTGTTTGCTTCAGTTAAACATACAGTTATTCTTGATGGTGAGAGTGGTGAACATGCTTACTTCCAACTCCCTATGCTTATTTCTCAAAGAACAAAATGATTGGGCATGTTAAAAACAAACAGCCTAATCCTCATCTCCCCTAACTTCTGCTGTTGGTGGTAAATTGGGACACCACCATACCTTAACCAATGTTCTATTGAGGAAATGAATGTGTTATCTATATGTGTGTTCAGAGTCTACATGGTGTCTGGGAATCTTACTGTCATGTCATTAAGGACTCCTCCACATTGCAGCGGACGCATCATTAGCTGATAACAGCTCCAACCTCCCAGGCCTCCCATCTGTCATTTTTTCATAATTATCTTTATGTGTTTAGATTGGAATTACAGCTCTTCTAGAAATATTTGTATTTCCTGGTATAAAGGTTTCTTTGTCTATTGTGGTTCTTAATTTTACATATAATGACTTTAGAATTTCAGGTGGAAGCCAACTACAGAAAGTTGGAAACTTGCCGAGAGTGGCTTATTACACTGATTACCTTAACTTTCATCAGAAATAAAAGTAAATGGAAAATATCCACTCTGGTGCCTGTACAATCAAAGTAATATATGCGAGTCTCTTTATGCTGATGTGGACACATATTACATGTAGATTAGTCAGTCATCAGCCTAGTTTGCCTCACGAATACTTGAAGCTTTAGGCCCTAATACAAAATCTGTATATGGCTTCCCAGGTACTGCTTATAATAATGTTGCTGTTTTAGGTTGATCCCTCCCCCAAATCAATGCTTCTGCTGCTCAGTTGTAAAGTTGTGCAGAGCGTTAGTCATGACCGAATCGTCCGGTTACGCTCTGGCACTTTACAAACGGTGTCCCAGTCCCAGTGTGGGGTGCATCACACTCACTTGTAGGCTGCAGATGTGTGACCCGCACCACAATTGTGGGTTACCAGGGATATGGGGTACTCGGAGCCGAGCCCATGGAAGTCTATGGGATTTGTCACTGGCAGCGGTGGCTCGGTCCGTGTCCCTGGCGGTCAGGCGTTAAGGGGATATTTACAGGGGATTTAGAATAAGTATCAGTTCGTGACGCCACCTGTAGTTCCTGGTCACTATAGACCAGCGCTGCGGGATAGTACTCTGAGGGGGTGTTGTGGCAGCTTGTTGTTTGGTCCCCTACAGGTGGGACTGGTCCCTCTGAGTCTATGGTGTGATGAAATGATGTGCAGATGAAATAACACAGTCTCAGTCAGTGTAGCTTCTTTTCCATACCTTTTACTTTCAAGTTGTTCAGGCAGGTCCCGGGAGCCAGTCAGGGTGGATGGAGGATGCGTTTCCAGGATATAGCTGAGCAGGTTAGAGGCCTCCTTAACTTTCAATAAGATGAGTCAACTCACGTGTAGCTATGTTACTCAATTACTCCAGCTAGGTCTGTAGCTGTACGGCCCAGTCAGCTTAGTGGTGGGAGCCTTCCTTTGAGAGAGCTGAGTCCCTTCTATTGCTTGGCCTAGCTCAAAGTTCTCACTCTCCCTGACTCCAGTTACGTACCGACTATATGGGGCTTGTTCCTGAGACTTGAAGTCCAGCGAACCTCTGGTTTTTCTATCACTACGCTTGAAGCTGTAGTAACACTTCGGTCCCCAGTGACCGGCAACGAGTGCAGACAATTTCAATGTCCAAGGCACTGCTATAATCCATCCACTGTGCCCTTCGCCCTGCCCGCGCTCTTAACATAAGCACTCTCGTCAGGTAGTAGCAGTCCACTCAATCTTTTATCCTTTCTTAGAGCTCACTGACAGATTCCCAGTTTCTTCTAGTTTAGGAGCACGTCATCTAAACTTCACTGCAACTGCAGGCGACTGAAGACACTGTAGTAAGGCTCTTCACTTTCTTATCTCCACTGTCTGATTTCAGGAACAGCACTGACTAGGCTAGGATAATATCCAGATATCCGTACTAGCCTCCACTTTCGTACTGTCTTGCTGCTGACAGGATATTGCAGACAGCTTGTCTCCACTGCAACAGCACAACGGACTCCTCACCGTCTGACTTCCTCTCAGACTCACTGCTCACTCCAGACTACACAGACTTCCTCACTGTCTGACGACAGGAAACTCTCTCTCTGACTGCAGACTCCAGACTCCTCCCTACTCTGACGTCACCTCCCTATTTACCCTATGGGTGTGTCTAGGTGTGATTTGAGCGAATGGTTATCAAGCATTAAGCCATACCTGTCCACGCATCCTCCTAGAACATGTGTGCCTCTATACCAGGGCTACACACAGACCTCTGCTGCCTCCAGACTTCCGTCCTCAGGAGCCACAACACACAAAGGAGACACCATGTTTTTTACAACAGGCAAATGTTTACTGGTGAGTTCATGTTCATTAGGTGGTAACATGTGGGATAGGACATTTTGTGTTTCTTCCTTCCTTAGTACAGTACCTCTTCAGCCCTGCCACCCGTTCATCCTGGACTACCCCCAAGCCAGCTGACTCCTTCAACCTCAGGAATTTTTTGTCCATTTTGGCAGTGCACCCAGGACTGGCCATCTGCCCCCCACGTAATTCGTTGTCCACCTACCTCGAAATGTCAGAAGACCTGGCCCGCTCTTTGGTACCTGGCCCAAGCCCTAGGCTCAAGACATTGCAGGAATGTCCATCAGTGAACTCAATATGATCTCCCACAGCCTTGAACAATTGGCCCATCTTGCCCCAAGCAGCCCACTGCACCTGAACTTGATCTTGACACTTCACTTTCACTAACAAGACACTATCAGGAATTGACCCACCCTTTTTTATTAATACTAGTTTCCACCCACTGGGCTAGTCCTATAATTAACTACAGTTGTGCTCAAAAGTTTACATACCCTGGCACTATGACAGGTCAAATTGGCCATGACCTATAATACATTACATAAGATGCACATTACTATTACATATAAAACTGCAAAACAAAATACACATGGCACGATTGTTGTCTTCAGGGTCAGGAACAGGGTAGGACAGCCCACATCCCTACACATGATCGTTTCTACAAAGCAAAGTTAGTTTGCTGCCAAAATAATATGAATATCCATTACTATTAAAACTTTATTAACTTTATCTGCTGATACCTGTGCTTCCACCCAATGACCATGATACGGGTGGGCACTTACTATTCCAGACACACAGTGAACATGTTCTTGACATCATTTCAATACGTAGAATGTATTTTCCTCTTGTACAGGCACTCTTTCAAAAAATACGGAGAAAGCTACTCTATGGCCATGATATGTATATCTTATACAAAAAGAGGATTTGGAAGGAATATTTTGCCAGCCATTTCCAGATTAAAAGCCATTTGTGCAACACTCTCAGCCTGACGCTCATTAACCTTTACTAGTCAAGTACATTTACTTGATAATTTATAAGAACTAGTAAATTTTAATGTGGAGGTCAGAGGGGTAACTATAATGGGTTCTGGGCAGGAGCTGCACTTGCACATAGTTCCTGAAGACTAATAGGACCGAAATGTTCTTTTGGCCTATATTAACACCAATACTATTAAAGACCCATGATTGTTGGGAGCCCTGTTTGAGATTTTGCATTGTGGCCAATAAGCTTCAAGTTGCGCCACTAATGGAGGTGTTACCCATGGCACCTATCAGATTTTAGAAACAATTTTGCCTTTGCTGACTTGCAATAAATAAAGGGATTTAGATTGTTGGTATTTCTGAGGCCTCAAATTACCTTCTTAAAAATGTCTTATACAGGACTTCAGGCTCTTCATTTGAGTGATTATCATTTTTGTTTCCATCTGTATTAAGACCCTATTAAGCATTCTTAAAGCACCACTCCAGCAGTTCTTTTATTTCACCAGTGGCATGGTATTGATAATGTAAGTTGCCTGTCATTAGTATTATACTTCCGAGCCGCAGTCTTCTGCTCTCCTTGGCACCGCTCCATTTCTGATCTGCCATCTTATGACCACAACTTCTGATTGGTCAGAAGTCAGAGGTAATGGTCAGAAGCTCTCAATGCAAGTCTATGAGAATCTCATTCTGTCCTCGTTCTGGCTCTCATAGACTTTAAGCACTTTATGTGTGTAACGTCTGCCGCCACCTCCGCATGGTTCCCCTCCTTCCACCATGGGGGGACGCTGGCTTACCGCCCCAACCGCAGCAGCATCCTTTGGAGCTTCCTCCTCCTTCCCTGTGCACGTCGCACTGTGCTCCGCTCTTAAAGTAGCACATCGTAAAATGCTCCCAGCTAAAAGCTGAGACCCTGAGTATTGCTGTGGATTCTTGAACCAGTGCACCCTGCATTATGAACTTTTGGCCCAATCAGTTTCCGACTGATCAGGTTAAAGTGGGATTCCTGATGTCCCACCTTGCAGGAAAAGCCCTAGGATGGATTAAGCTCTTGTGGGAGATAGGGGATCCTGTGACTGTGGATCTACAGGCCTTCCTGGTGGCCTTCTGAAAGGTCTTTGATTAACCTAGTTATGCTTGCTCCACTGCATCTCCCTTGCTCATATTGCATCAGGGAGAATTGTGTGTCAGCCAGTATGCTGTCCAGTACTGCACCTTATCTTCTGAACTTGGATGAAATGACGAAGGTTTGGTAGCTGCCTTCTGGGAGGGATTATCCGGAATGAAGAAGGATGAGATGGCTGGATGTGACAACCCGGCCTCTCTAGACAAATTAATCTCTCTGGCAATCTGGATCTACCGCAGGTTTCAAGAACGGACCAAAGAGGTGACACGTGAAAGGAAACTATCGCATCTGGCTCTATCTTTCCAAAGACTGCTCTTTCCTGAGCCTCCAGAAATAGCCATCCTCATGGAACCCATGCAGGTCGATTGTGTTGGGCTGGAAGAGTGGCAACACGAAAGTGGTCGTGCCAAGGGAGTGTGCTTCCCCGTGCTAGTGAGGAGCACTTTGTTCGTGACTGTCCTAAGAGGTCTAAACTCCTAAACCTGGGGCCTGTGGGTGAAACTTCTCTAGGTGAGAGAGGAGACTCTTCATCACTGACTTCGAACATTCTTAGATTGGAAGTCCAATCAGGTGCTTCGATGAGGAGAGTCATGTCACTAGATCTGGTTAGTGTACTTCCAGCTCTGTCGCCAGTGTAGCCATTATCTCCGACAGGCAATGGTTCCAGTGGTCAGTTTCCTAAAAATCTTATGCCTAAGGGACATATCCTGGGTGAGCCAATGTGAAGAACAACCCTGAGAAGGTATCTTCTAGTTCCAGGTGGTTGCAGGATGGCAATGTCAAGGTGGAGGCATCTAGCAATGTCAAGGTGGAGGCATCTAGCAATGTCAAGGTGGAGGCATCTGTTGGTGGACAAGTCTCCACTGTCCACCAACCAATAGGAGGAGTCCCAATCCATCTTCGTTTCTTCCAAGGGGACAGCTATTCTGGCCAGACTGAAAAAGACTCCGCAAGTTAAGGTCCCTGTTTCCAAATCCACTCCGTTCTCATCCAAGGATGTCAAGCTGGTGAGAGGCATCATGGCCAAGAAGAAGGTGGGAGATGTAACCTTTCTTCCAGTGGCTTGGAAAAAATGTGGTCCTGATGAGAGGTAGTGGGAGTTCAGGAAGAAGAATCTGGCTCCATCTTCTCTGCAAGGAGTCCTCGTAACATCTACCGGCGCCTCCGCATGGTTCCCCTCATCCCACCATTCGGGGTTGCCTTCTTACTCATCGAGCTGGCCACAGCAGTGTCCTCCGGAGCTGCCTCCTCCTTCCCTGTGCATGCCGCACTGTGCTCGGTGACATGTCTAGTGCATGTGTGTGCGCTCTCCCCTGCTCTTAAAGAGGTAGCGGACGCACATGGAAAATCTTGTACAAAAGGCACCCTCTCCAATAGAGAAGTGCCTGAGAAACCCCTATAGTTTAGTCTTAGTGGTGTTGGTGTGTGCAACTGTATGTTTCCAGGTCCCCTGTATTTAGTCTGTTAAAGTTATTCCCATACCCTGTGCTCCCATTAGCCTAGTATAGTTTGTCTGTGTTCTTGTGACCACTTCGGTATCCTAATCCTGAAACTACGTCTGCGGTACCTACACCTGGTCTCCTGGTCGCGGTGCTGCCAGTCCTGTATCCGTTGTCCCTGGTCCGCTGGTCAGCTTCAGAATTGTTTCCTGATACCTATGTGTGTGAAAAGTAACCTATCTTCAATATTTAAATTGTCCGTACAGTCCATCAGTCTCCGTTTCCAGTTAGTCAGTGAACTCCCCACGTTTGCGAACCTGACCCCTGGTATCGGCAGCTGCAGTACAGGCGCCTTCCTAGGAGTGGTACGTGGCGGATACCTGAAGCCCAGTCTGTCTCTACCATCAGGAGCTCCAGCGAACACCAGGTAGCCGCTTAGCTATGCCCCTTCCTGGGCAGGCCCTGTGGCAAAGCGGGTCCAGCACACCCTTCATTAACACTGCCGTGCAAAACACCAGTCTTAATACTTTGGGCGCACAGTGTTTATTTTATTTTAGATGCTCAACTGTTTTCCACAGCGGAAATCACTGAAAAGATTGCATTAAAATCCATTTGATTTTAGTCTTGATTTATTGTGCAGATTTCCCTGTGGCTTTGTACGCAAATCAAACACTTTGGACGTACCGTTAGTTTTGGTTTGGTCAATAAAGTTTAATATCCCAACACCACAAATATCACCATCACCTTCTACATTCAGCAGTACGGAAAGCCTCCTCACTTCTGAGACAGTGCTAAGGAAGTGATTTATCAAGCAGACAGATTGATTAAACAATTTAATCATATAGACGCTTAGGAATAACAGTGGATAAGACCATTTTACCACTGGGGATTTCTAAAGTTAATTTTTGCTGTGTCGTGTGTCATTCTGTCTATAATAGCCTTCACTGTAATGTATGGAGGAATCCCTGGATTCCTATGAATTGTGATATCCCTGGAGATCCACTCATCCCTTCAGCAGAAGCATTTTTCCATTTAAATCCATATACATTTACAAGAGTAACCAATAAAAAGTATCTAAGACAATTAATATTAACATTTTTCAACCTGTAAAAACCACTACAGGTGTCTACTAGATGATACAGTGGGGTCCAAGCTACATAGATATTATGAATTAAGTTGGAAAAAGAACTTTTTTCTATCACTCGGCACAGTTGTGGTAAAAGAATCTGTCACCGAGTTGTTTCCTGCTAATTTGAGAGCAGCAAAATGTAGAGGCATAGACCCTGATTTTACATTGTTTTTTTGCACATAACATGCACAGGAGACCAGGAAGTGATAATCTCCTGCTGACGAAACACTGATTGTGCTGAAACTACAGCACCCAGCCTAGTAAGTGACACATCCCTGGAATCAGGCTATTGTGCCCTATATTATGCTGCTCTCATAACAAATAGCAAAAACCTTCTATCAGATTCACTTTAGCAAACCATACTTTGCAAGGAATTTCCAGCTTCCCTGGATTTCTTATACCTCACCCAGCATTTATCCTGATATATATTTATATACCGTATATACGCATGTATAAGCCGAGATTTTCAGCCCATTT
>VIAB01003813.1:106770-125355 GCA_009801035.1 Oophaga pumilio
CACTGCTGCACACAAGAAAATCCTCCCCTGTCACTGCACTCTAAAGAGGCCTTTACACATAGCGATATCGCTCAAGAGTCACCGATATTGTTACGCAACAGCGATCTTGCTTTGTGTGAAATGTAGCGGCCACAGGCCCCCCCGCTGGCTATCGCTGATCGTACTCAAATGCGCAGGTCCATTTTTCCATCGTTGACGTCCCGCTGGCCTGCACTAATCGATGTGTTTGAAGTTTAAAAACGACGAGCGACCTCGTTAGCGACGCAGAGCTCAGCGACGCAGGCGTGACAAAGCTATGTTACTTGTCACGCCCCCTCTGCCCCTATTGGTGAGTACAGCGCTCCCAATATGTGAAAATTGTGCGACTTAAAAAAGACAACGCTGTAGCGCCTCCTTCCATTCTTTGCTCCTGTGCACTGTGGATGGTATTAACTGGTTTGCCTTCTGCGTTCCCGTGTGAGTCGCTATAGCGTTGGATTTCACACCGCGGTTGCTTCAGCGTCCCTGACTGAATCGCTATTGCGCTGTTATTCATGGATTCATTTTATTCATCTGTATCTGTAAACTGTAGCGCTAATACGGTCTCTTTTATGACAACGTCAGCCAATGAGAGCGCAGCAGTGACCACCAATCAGTGCTGGGGGGGCGTTGAAAGGGAAACGCTGAAGCACGCCCACCGATGTCGGAATCGGTTACAATAAAGTAATGTGACAAGGACTCAACGACCGGCGAGGTCGTTATACAAATCGCTGATCTGTTTTGTGTCATTAAGGACTGTTTGAAAGCTAATTAGAGATCATGTAACGACACACCAGCGATCTTTGCCTGGTCGGATCGTTATCTTGATCGCTTGTGCGTCGCTATGTGTAAAGGCCCCTTAACTGTACAGCACAATTGCTATCAGCACAAACACATGAAAACTTCTCTTTCCTGCCTAACTCTCTCCCTACTGATGAACAGCAACCTCTCCCTACTGTTAAGATCGGCAGAAGTAAAATGGAGGTCGGCGGTCGACTTTTATAGACACTATGATGCCACACAAAGCAAGCCAATCACTGCAATGCCCTTCTCTAAGATGGTGGTGGACGCTGCCCATGTCATCTCATTGCCCACAGTGTGTTTCCTTGCTCATTGGCTGAAAAAAGGCGCCTGCAAGCATTATGGGAAAACCGACTTTGGCGCTCGTTTTGCCGAATGCATGGCCGACTTCACGCTATGGTCAGGTTTCGCTCGGCGAAACCCGACTTTGGCGAAAGTCGGCGACTTATGAATCTGACTGACCAGTTTCGCTCAACTCTATTCAGCAGTGTTAACATCCTCTTCTTACCTCAGTTACTCATAAATCTTCAGTATTACATTAGATAGACAGGGTGGACAGCAGTGTGAGCAGCCTTTTCTTTCCTCAGCACATCTGGTTTGTACAGTATTAGATCAGAAATACAGGGTGGAAAGCAATGTTATAATTCTCTTCTTACCTTAGCACCCATGGTATCTTCAATATTATATCAGAAAGACAGGGAGGACAGCAGTGTGAGACGCCTTTTTTTACCTCACTACCCCTGGAAACCCCAGTGTTAGAGCAGAAAGACATGATGGACAGCAGTGTTAGCAGCCTATTGTTTCCTCCAAACTCCTGGTATGTCAAGTGTTAGATCAATTAGACTGGGTGGACAGCAGTGTGAGCAGCCTCCTCTTACCTGTACACCCCTGGTATATCCAGCATTTGATCAGAATATCCAGTTCGAGCACATTTTTCTTTCCAAGAAGGGATGTGGTAGAGCTTCCTACTGCACTTTCCTCCTAGTCACCAGTCTAAAGGTACTGTCACACTAAGCGAGATCGCTAACGAGATCGCTAAAGAGTCACCGATTTTATGACGCAGCAGCGACCTCATTAGCGACGCAGCTGTGTGTGACATGTAGCAGCGATGTGGCCCCTGCTGCGATGTCGCTGATCGCTTATGAACGTTCTGAGCCATTTTTTGGTCGTTGGTGTCCCGCTGGTGAGCCTGAATCGCTGAGTGTGACACCCTTTATGAACGACTTTACCAGCGTCGCAGGCGGGACTAGGTTTTCCCAACGACCGCAGAGGTCGTTATACAGATCGCTGATCTCTGATGAGATCTTTGTGTTTGAAAGCTAACTAGCGACCACATAGCGATCTCACTAGCGATCTCGCCGGTCGTGTCATTGTCGTGATCGCTGGTGCGATCGCTAAGTGTGACAGTGCCTTTAGTAACATTCTAGTACAGTTTCTGTCAGCGGCCATTTTAATTCTATTGTAATTACCTCTCAGTCTCTAGACGAAACCTGTTTGATTTCCTAATTGAAAGTGTGCAGTGCAGAAATGTATTGATAATGACATTTACTCTTGGAATTAATTTTTTTCCTATTTCAAGAAAACCGCTTTAAATGAGTTTTTAAAGGATTATACAAAACACTTGCACATGGAACAGAACTGATCGTGCCTGTGTATGGGAGGTCAGGAGAGAAAACTGTCTGCGAAAGGGCATTTGCTAGTCTGTTATCTAAGGTATACGGGCACCTTAGTGCACTGCTGACTAATACGTAATAGTAGAAAAAGATTAGCTTTCACAATGAGTTTCTCAATCTGTTCATGTCTATCCCCAGCTCAGAGCCAACATACTTCTAAGTTAAAGATCTGAGTTATCTAGAACAGACTAGTTGCTAGAGGCGCCCTGTCTAACAACTCTACATAAAAGGCTGGTAAGCTTTTTATCTGAAGTGTACAGACTGGCGCACAACTGAACTGTTCAGCTTGAAGCTAGACTGGCACTGCGCTGACTGCAGCGAGGGGCTAACAGCTTGGCAGCAGTTACACTATGCAATCCCTTTCTCAGTCTGAGATATCAAGCAGAACTGTCTACAAAGCTATTTAGGTGGAGAACTTTTGGAAATTACACACATATCATGCAAAAATAGAGTGTTATTGGAAGTCTCCAACCTGATTGGAATAACTGATTACCGAAATGATGGCTAACAATGCATTGAACAGGATTGTAAGCAGCTGAAGAGATCAATACACTTTAGACAACATTAATTTAAACATAGACATAATTCTATATTTGCTTCGACCATCTGCCAAATTAGGACTCATTCATTAGTGGTGCTGACAATGTGCACTGGTTGTAAATATGAAAGAATCTAGTATATGACAGTTCTAAGATAAAAGTCCTAGTATGCAGCAAAAACCCTAAAGACTTACACAAATTATTCTTTCTTTGTTATGCAGCAATCTCTACGATCGTCTTTCAAGCAAAGGGCCACCAGCCCGTGACGAGCATATATTTTAATAGGTGGTTGAGGGGATTGTAAAAAGCTTTCTTCTCAAATTAAAACATATATTCTACCAGTAATTGGCACTTCCTAGGCATTGATATAGAGTAAACCATGATTATGAAGAACTCAGAAAAAGGTCAAAAATATTCTACAGTTACTCGTAATATTGATCGTTTTTTTGTGAAATGGCAATCATTCTTTAAAGTTGACCTTTTCTTGGTAATGATGACTGATGAGCGATTTACTCATAAATAACATATATCACCTATCCACTAGATGAGTGATAAATGTCTTATCACTGGGAGTTTAACCACTGGGACTCCATGATTAAGAAGACTGGTTCCCAAAGTCCCTTGTATGAATGGAGCTGTAGTGAGCATGTGCGACCACTGCTGTGTTTACAGTCTGTATAAGTGGTGGTCACACATGCTCAGTACTAGTGCTTCATTCACACATATTACTTTGGACTGCCTATTTTGGCAGTTGGAGTAGTACCATACATCAGGCCCACAAAGACTATACATAAAATCCATCCAATACTAGGATTTAAGCAAATAAAGTATTTTGCTCAACCAGGAATTTCCGAACATGGAAATTACAATCTTTCACACTGCAAGATCAGAAATGTTATGAATTGAGGGGTTTTACCTTCTACTATTATGGGGTTGACAGCTCTATACCACAAGAAAGAAAAATACTGGTCAGTACAGGCAGCATACCATAGAGCCATCTACACCATTCCTTTTATTGGACTCTTCTAGTGGCCATCTAAAAGGAACATTATTAGGTATCAATACGATGTGAAACATTACTTCCCCACGATGAGAATTTGATGTGTTTTTTATTTTCTGCAGTATTTCTGCACCAATTAGCTCATTCAGGCTACTTGATTTTTTTATTAGATTTTTTAGTGAATTTATTTTTAATGTATTTTTATCATGTTTTTTTCTGCTGCGTGCTTTGTCTCTTTTTGGTATGTGAAGTTTTAAATAAAACAAACTTTTTGAAACTTCATTTTAGCAAATTATTTAACTTTGATGTAACATCTTTTTGATAAAGTCATATGTGGATTATGTGCAGTTTTACTATGGAAATCAACACATACGGAGCTTTTATCTGTAGATTTTCCACATCTGAGTGAAGTCTACAGGCAAAATCTGCAAATAAAATGCTCATTTACTACAAAAGAAATTGACGTATTATGGATTTAAAAAAAAATATAGGTCAAAGTCTGCAACATTAAAAAACATCAGAGTGGGCATTGGGTTTTAATAAATCTTATCCTCCCTCTTGGAACTGTAATACGTTGTGTTTTTTGTGCAACGAAAATATGCAGCAGAGAAGATTGTCCAAATTCAGAACGTAAGAACTTGGCTTAAACCTTCAGCAGAAGATTTCCAGACACAATAGCTACCTGGCATTGAGCTTTGTCCATAGCTGGTTATGGACAAAAATATCTAAATATTTATTGCAGGGAAATTAAATCCTGTTTTAATTTTCTGGGCAACACCCAATACTAACCCTGATTTATGTTGTACATTATTATGCATCTTTTTTCACAGACAGTGAAGTATGAGAAACTGATGGCTCTTTATTACAGATTGATCCTGTGATAACGGCAAAATAGTTGATTGGTTTGTACAAAGAATACATCTACATTTCCTAATGGGCAATTTTTCATCTCCACAACCATAAAATGGCCATACACATTAGAAACATTATTTTTATCTTTACTTAGGGCTCCTAAATTGTGAAATACCAATTTCTGTATCTAAGCCATGGAAAAGTGCCATAAAAACCACAATAGAAACTTTATTATGAGCATGCAAATTACAATGCCACTGTGTAGTTTTTTGTATTTTACCACTGGAGTGGTATCACTAATGTAAGTTCCCTGACCCCAGCATTATACCTTTACCTGACGCTGTCTTCTGCTCCTCCCAATGTCACAGCTCCTGACAGGTCAGATTTAAGAGGTGACGGTCACAAGCTCTCAATGTAAGTCTATCAGAGCTTCGTTCTGGACTTGTTCTAGCTCTTATAGACTTACATTTAAAAGTGTTCTCCGGCTTGTTCAGCAAACACTAGAGCAATCCGCCAGGACCCAAACTGCTGGACACCAAAAGAAGTGGCGCCAAGAACAGAAGAAGACGACACTTGATAAATATTTCCCTATGGGCATGAAACATACAATAGTGATATCACTCTGGCTGTAAAATAAAAAAAAAGCTCCAGAGTGGTGCTTTAAGCTGTAGTCTTTCATATGCTGATAATTAAATGTTTTAGACACCTATAAACTGGATTTAAAAAGATTTGCACTCAATTTCAGGCTGTCATCTCCATTCTTTCACTAATTTTCCAACCCTTTTGTGACCTGCACCTGGTTTTATACGATTTTCGTGTGTACATGACTCTCCCGGTAATACATCATGGATGTGAGGTCTGTGAATCCATGATGCCTCTATCTTCTCTAATACCCATGAAAACACAGCTTCATTCAAGGGACCACATCTCTCAGGAAGCTCATAAACAAGTGAATAAGACCTTTGAGAAATCAGCTCTTTATATCTCATCTTCTTGTGGTTCTTCAAGTGCAGTTCAATAGCTGCAGTGTTGTGAACACCTTTGAGGCGACTTCGGAGCTGGGGCTCCCTCCGGTGGTTGCTGAGGGTTGTGAACCAATTGCTGAATGGCTTTCAGCTGGGTCTGAATGGTTGATATAAGTGACCTGAACTCCCATCAGCCTTGCCGGTAATCAATTGCTCTTCCAGGTCTTGCTTGGAGCTCAGCTTGCATTCCTGCTCTCATTCAGATAAGTGACTTGTTGTTTTTTTTCCTCTGGTTGGATTTTCCTTGCTGGTTTGCTGCCTTGCAGTGGACTTCAGCCTGGTCCCCTTTTGGGGCCTCGCTCTGCATTTGTACTCAGTTTGTGTTTGTACTTTTGCTCTTTGCTGTGTCACTTTTTATTTGCTGAATTGCTGTGTGTTACACTAGAGATCTGATTTAGGTGGTAGAGATCGTGTGATCTCAGGTTTTTTGTTAATCAGAAGTGTTGGTATTTTTGTCAGGGTTTTTTGGGTTGCAGTCAGAATTCTTTCCTATACTTTTCTATCTATACAGTATTGGGCCCCAGCATTTGCTCATTCTATTTTCTGTCTGTGTTCGTATTTTCTTCTTGTCTAACCTCCATTACATGTTTGGGGGCTTCCTATTTCTTTGGAGGTTCTGCTACGGGGCAGATAGCTTTCATCTTTCTGTCTTTAGGTGTAGCTATCTCTCCGGCTGTGACGAGGCGTCTAGGATAACCGTAGGTACGCTCCATGGCTACTTCTAGTGTTTCGGTTAGTTTAGGGTTCTGCAACCCAGTAGTTTCCAGCCTCTCTGGTGTATTGCTAGTTCTGCTATTTTTGCTATTTCTCCTCAGCTACCGAAACATAACACTGCAGTACTGGATTTCCTTCAATCTTTGGTGTTTTTGTAAAAATTTTCCTGTCTACACTGTAGATCAGTACTTCTCAAATTGTGAGGTGAACTACCTAGATGAAATACCCACCACTACCCTTCGCCGCTGTTGTAGAGTTACAGCTAGAAAATCGGTTTTGTAGAACTGTATATGCTTAACAGGCCTTCTTTTGGGTGCAGCAATCTTTGGTTTAGTGAGATAACTGAATCAAGTTGTGTTTTTTTGGGAGATGTATTTTAAGACAAATTGAGACAATTTTTATAAATTTTGGGATCAGCTACAATGAATGGTGAGATTTCATGGTGAGACATGGTAGAAGAAGACTGAGAAGCCCTGCTGTACTTGTTACGGGCACCAAGCCTTACCTATTACTTCCTTCATCTCGCTTTCTGGGCTGTCAGAGTGCCAAACTTCACGCTGCCCAGATATTTCTTATCACCACTACAAGCAAAGTGTTCAGTAGCCCTGAACAATGTCAGCCTGACCGGGTCCAACACAAAGGAGCTGGCACCTTGAGTTCTGTCCTTGGGCTAATCTACATCTTTGTAGAGCCAGAACTTCCATCTAACAGTAAATATACAGAACAAATCCATAGCCACCAAACCTTGTTTTGTTTTTTTATATATCAGAACTTTTTATTTTACAAGTACATGTTGTTTAATTTGGAGCTGTCCAGTCTGGCGAGAACTCTCAACTGCCTTTTTACTTTCTGCCTGGCTGATTTATGAAATGCTCCTCTGTTTTCATATCCTCTTCAGCTGTCTCATACAAGTCGTATATCCAGCCAGAGTATTGAAGGAAACTTGACATTGCTGTATGGAATCACTTCATTGTGTGTAGCATTTAGAATTGGGACGGTTAGCCGAATAGGTGTGGAAAAAAAACGCCGAGCAGCACTGCCCCATAGAATAACATTGATTCGAGTGCTTTCTGATAAAACATTGGATAGCACTCGTCTGGTGTATACGCTTGTGTGAGCAAACCTTAAGAATTATAATGAGCCTCTTGTGGAAAAAATGTCATATATGAAAAATTACCCATTAGCTTGTAATTTTCAGTTCACTCATTTGGTAGCCGGCATTTAGGTAAAGTAAAAATTGTCACAAACTTAGACAACCCTTGTAAGCTGCGTGGAGTCATCTTAATACTGACTGTAATTTTTTTTTTGTGTCCAGCCATACATATATCATGCTTGTTGGTCAAACTCTCATAGTAGTACCTATCTCTCTCAATCCCTCAATTTAGCTGAGTGTTCTGTATAGTGAGATGGGACTAAGTTGCAGCTAGAAACCACCGGCAGGCAATTATCTCCGTAGGAGACAAAAGTTTTGGGCAAGGTGAAGTCCAATTGCCCAATTTTTCTCAGTGGAGAGTCATTAGACCCCCTTACAAAAATGATGGTCAACCAGTTACGTCTTTAGAAATAGAGACTTGGATTTACTGTAAAATACTTAGCAAGAATATGTAAAAACGAAGCTTGGGCAAAGACAATGTAGTTTACTGGCACTCGTCGGACACAATAATACTTTTCCTACATTCTTTCATATTATGCATAAAATTGAGTCTGGCTTGGTTTATATTTTGAGTTTATGATGTTTTCGTAGCTTTTGGAAGCATAAAACAATCTAACCAAATTGCATTCTGCTTATGGGAGCACAATAGGTCTGAGAGAGCTATTTTTAAAATGCTATATGCACCCTTTTTTGTGATTCATCTGGTTTTGCTTGGATTAGTGTAAATCTGCACTTTTAGAAAGAAAAATCAAATGGAATTATTATTTACCCAAACATTGAGATTCTGGGATTATCCCGTGTTTATGGATGTTTAGAACAGAGTGCGATTCTAACAGTGGACATTGGCCAGAGGACAGCTCCACCCAAGAACATGATTGTGCCATTTTGTTATCCTTCTCACATTCTCTGTTAGCGACATTACACGTGCCAGCAGGGTTATACTGAATAAACACAGATCTTTGCCCAGCATTTGCATTGTATAAATCATCCATCAATTGTCTCACAATATTGTGCCTTTCTGGTCACAGACTGGGAGCATGCCAATATCAGACTGTTCACCATAAAGAGGCTTCAAAGCTTTGTCTAATGAATTAAAACAGCATATGCAAGAAAGAATGGGCATTGAGGCAGTGCCTGTTGATCATAGTCATTCAGAAATGTCTGTGATCTTTAAAGGGGAATCTCTCAGCGGGATTTCACACCCCAAACTATTTATATGCACGTGCAGTTCTTTCGAAGACCAGTGCAGCAATACCTTTAAATGGCCAGTGCGTTCCACCATTAATAAGAGATCAGCATTTCAATTGATATGTAAATGAGACTGAAGTGCTATGGTAGATCTGAAGCTACTGTCACTCCAGTTCTATTCCCCGCCTAGTGTTGCCTCCTCCTGCTTGACTGATGGCTCATTTGCCTGAAGTCACACAAAATAGAGGCTGTCAGGCAGGAGGAGGTGACGCTCGTTTGGGTGACAAAGGTTTCAGATTATTATTATTATTTATATAGTGACATTAATTCCATGGTGCTGTACATGAGAAGTGGTTAAATGCAAAGTTATAGATATCGTTTACAGTAAACAAACTAACTGACAGGCTGGTACACAGGGTAGAGGACCCTGTCCATGCGGACTTACATTCTACAGGACTACAGGATAATGTGTGAACCAAATTTTTCTTACCAATTCTTAATCTAAATGGCCGCCAATGTGTAAAGCAGGTAATCGCATGCAGTGACACAGATACACAGAGCAAGGGTTAACAAGTCTCCTCACAGGGAGCAACAGGGGATTAAACCAGATTTAAGCTAGAAATCACAAAAGAACGGAGTAACTTAAGGCGACAATTTATGAGCATTTTGGTTCCACTTATCGTGAGTCTGACGCTTGTCATGTGCTCAGGGGTGAACGCTGGATGCCGGCTGAGGCCGGTGCTGAGATCATCAGGCTTCCCCAGCTAACAGATTAGTTTTTCCTCTTCTGGCGGCAACGGGCGGTCACCGGTTTGACGCTTTGAGCCTCTAGTCCATCACACTGCTTTGCAGCCGGGAGTCCTTCCCAACAAACTAACGCTCAACGGATTCTGCGGTCAGGAGTCTCATCCAACAATCCCCCCGCTCGGCATGCTCTGCAACGCAGGGTCTCGCACAAAAACCTCCCGCACGACATACTCTGCAATCGGGATTCTCACACAACGATCCCCCGTCTTCTCTACACTCGTGACCTAACACTGCCACGTGGACTAACGATACCCACAGCACGCCACAGGTCTGCCCTCTTCTCCCCGGAGGGAACTCTGTTTTCTTCCAGGGCAACAACCCCTTGTGTCTCCCTGGCTTACCACGCCCCCTCTCTGCAGGTAATGGGTCCTCTCCGTCCTCAATTTCCTTCCCCCCTGCAACAAGAAGCGTGGCACCAGCAGTTCCGGAGCTGGTGCTCTGTCAGCATCCACAGCCCGATTTTCCTCCTTACAAATGTTCACTCCCTAATGAGATGCTCCAAAATGGTTCTTTGGGTTTTTGCAAACACTCAGATATTGATCCATTGGAGAGCAAGGAGACCCTCAATAATGCAACAATTAAAGGGGTTTTCCAGTATAAATTGATAAGTCTGCAGTCACTCTGCTTTACTGCAGACTAATGAATTCCCTCATGGCACACACTGTACACTACAAGGATTCACGGGTTTCTGAGCTGGGACCAGCAGTTACGTATTCATTATGCATACTCCCTGCCAGTGCCCGTCTAGTGGGCGCATCCGCGCACCATAATATGCATAATGCATATGTACCCGTCGGTCCTAGCTCTGAAATCCATGAATCCATGCAGCAGGGATTCAGAATTCAGCAGTCACAAAAAGTGAATTAGCTCAAAATGTCCAAAATTCATAAAGAACTGGCACTTCAGATCTATAATTGAACCCCAATTCTGATGTCAATCAACATCAGAAACATGAAGAGATCCAGAGAAAATATAAAATGTATAAATTTTATTAACAATGAATTAAAATCCAAAAATGACAACAAGAGGGAGATAAATAGCAGAAATGTCTCAGAGACGCCACCAAGTAAAGGTAAAAAACCAAAAAACAAGTCCAAACATAGGAGCCTTACCCAAATACGATATAAACCAAAAAACAAGGGAAATAGGCAAATAATGCAAAAAGTTTTATTGTATAAATACAAATATAGCATAAGAAAAACAGGAAATAAATAGGAGAAAATCACAAGATACAACAACACCAGACCTACGCCATATATTGCAGACAGGCCCAAGATGGAAAATAGGTCGAAAATCGATATACTCTTGATAGGGATTCAAAGTACATATGTATATATATGAAACAGGGGGAACGATGCTTAGGTAAATACCAGGATAATAGTGAACATACGTTCTAACCCAATCAGATAAATGAATAGTGGGGTGTATTATATATATATGGCTCATAAAGAGCTCCTAACACCCACATTGAATCCAAGACAGGAGTATAGGGCAACCGTAATATAGGATTGAAACAGGCACCTAGTAAGTGAATATGATGATAAATTCTAAATCTTGTCCTGGTAAAGCATAGGAGATGGTGTGTCAGTGACACTAGGATCAAGACTGGGGCTGTGGCTATTTAGTAATCAAATGTGAGCATATATATGCTTCCTTTATATTATTGCACACAAGCCCGGATAGACAGCAAATCAAAATCATGCCTGAAAAATTCAATCATAGCAAGTGCCAAGGGCGCATACCTGGTGAAGAGGGGAACCCCGACGCACGTTTCGCAACAGCTTCCTCGGCATCATAGGTGCCTGTTTCAATCCTATATTACGGTTGCCCTATACTCCTGTCTTGGATTCAATGTGGGTGTTAGGAGCTCTTTATGAGCCATATATATATAATACACCCCACTATTCATTTATCTGATTGGGTTAGAACGTATGTTCACTATTATCCTGGTATTTACCTAAGCATCGTTCCCCCTGTTTCATATATATACATATGTACTTTGAATCCCTATCAAGAGTATATCGATTTTCGACCTATTTTCCATCTTGGGCCTGTCTGCAATATATGGCGTAGGTCTGGTGTTGTTGTATCTTGTGATTTTCTCCTATTTATTCCCTGTTTTTCTTATGCTATATTTGTATTTATACAATAAAACTTTTTGCATTATTTGCCTATTTCCCTTGTTTTTTGGTTTATATACAAGTAAAGGTAAATAAACAATATATTCAAATAGTTGTAACCAGGTGATAATGCTTAACAATAGGGTCTGTTAAGTGTATACCAAAGAAATTCCAGTGGTAAAAACCATCAATAAGACCAATGTGGCCAAAGGCATCTCCAAATGCTGATAAGCAAAAGACCTAACCATGAGCGGAGAGAGACAATACAGCTGAAAAGGTGTATATAGTTTTATACCTGGAGTACAGATGAGTGGCATCTCCCCACACCGACCCACTGGCTTCTTCCTGGGGGTCTCGGAAGAAGCCAGCGGTGAAACGCGCGTCGAGGTGGGGAGACGCCACTCATCTGTACTCCAGGTATAAAACTAGATACACCATTTCAGCTGCCTTGTCTTTCTGACCAGTATGCCTGCGCAGGAGCCGCGACACGAAGCAAGGAGGAGGACGTCATCACATGAAGATGTGAGGCACCGGACCGGACTGCCCCGGGTGAGTATAATATAACTTGTTTTTCTTCTCTTTCAGGTTATGTCGGGGGCTTATCTATAGCGTTATAGAATGCTGTAGATAAGCCCCGAAAGGCAGTGCCTGCAGCTTATTGCGGAAAAATGAGCTGTCAGGTTCCCTTTATATGGCAGCTCGGGAATGGTGCTGCATCCTGAAGAGCTGAAGACGGCTACTGGTAAGTATAATACTACAACCAGGGACCTCACATTAGTGATACTACTTCAGCACTGTAATAAAAGAAACGCTGTAATGGTGCTTTAAATAATAATCATCCTCTTTGTTTCTATCTTTGATGATGGATATTTAGAGCTTTGTTTATTTTTAGCTTAAAAAAGGGAGCAATTTCCACTTGGGACATCCATAGACATTAGACGCTGCCTTTGGATGATATAGTGCTGAAAGTAACGATCATTAAGAAATGGATGACCACTGCAAAAGCCCCAGAATATATCCAATATTGTTGTTGCTGCCATGGATCATATGTGCGAAGTTGGAGGACTGGGGAGGGGAGCAGTGGTGCTTTTTTTGGTGGTGTAGAAAATTATAATTTTCTTTGCAAAATCGACAGTTACCAACACCTCCATAAGAACTGCACTGAAATTAAATGGAGTTAATCACTATATTAACCACATTGGATATATGTATGTTTAAGATTCCACTTTTTGGCCTATGAACCATATCCAGACTCCAAAAGCGGGCCAATCATGGGTTCTGACAAAAATGACTTTCTGTACATGTGGATGAAATAAAGCTATGTAACCTAAATACAAATCCACTTAGCAGAATTGCAATAAAATAGAAATGCCTTTGCAATATTAAAAATGTGCAGAGTTGGGTCCCTCTCAAGGTCACTCCCTCCCATAATTCTCATCTCCAAAGAGGTGATTTAAGGATTACGGAAATGAGTAGTAAAAGAGAGATAGACGCTTGTAAGAGAGATCTTCGCATACATTAAGGGATTACAGAAATGTACAGGAGAAAGTGCTAGAACAAGAGGTCATGGCTGACAAGTGTCAGGCTCTGGGGAAAACTGGGAAAAAGTACTATAGGGTTTGATTGCAAAGGTGATGAATTTATAAGAAGTGGAGTTGTATTGCAGCCAGCAGTCAGCGTGGTCACGCATGAATCGCGGATTCTGTTCTTCAGTAGGATTTGGTCATGAATGTAATTGCAGACCTCCTCCGTACTATCAAGTGCTTATAATGCTCAGAGATTGCCAAAGAGGTGTAAAAGCAGGCTGCAAACCCAATCGATTGAAGAAAAAAAAAAAGGAAAAAAGTATATTGTGAGTAAACATCATTTTTTTCTCCTAGAAGCTGTTACCTCTGGATGACACAGAGATGTAAAACAAATGAAAAGTCCGGAGCAGTACTGAATCACGTGTCCTTATAATATAAATGAATTTGCTTGTATGTAAAGAAATGGAAAATATACTTCTGCATCGGAGGTGACAGGGGCCAATGATGTTTTATTTTAACCAGAGAGGAGAAAATGTATTATATTCTAATTTTACAAATATTTGGATTTTTGTAATTTGTTCCACACAATTTTAGCAAAAATGGGGGCCAGTTGCTGCCATTTTGCTCAACCGTAAAGGGCAAGGTAAATATTTTAAAAAATAAATAATACTTTCCTCACAGCTCACCTGTCCTGCTGGCCCGGCAGCCTGCCATCTAGTCCTTCTTTTCCCCTTTTCCCGTAATATGCATGCTCCTCAGCCTCTTCCCTCCAGGTCACCGTCAGGACTACCAAAACAACAAGCCATCTGACGTTCTTGGGCGCCATCGTGGATCACATTGCGACGTCACGATAATATGTCATGTCGCCTGAATGACAGCGCAGAGTGGCATCTGGAGAATAGACGCAACAGATGTCCTGACAAAGAGTGAAGAGACCGAAGAGCTTAGTGCATGATGGGGAAAGGGGAAAAAAAGTAGTGCAGAGGACCAGACGGTGGGACGGTTGAGCGGTAAGGTGAGTTTTAATCTCTTTTTTTTTTATATCCAAAATGTAGTATACTCTGGAGACTAGGGAGAACCCATAGCATAATAATGAACATTTAATTTGTATATAATAACTTCACTGCAAATCGAATTTCTCAGTAAAATCCATGCAGTTTTCTGAATTTGAATGTCAGCAGATCTGCACATCTTTAGTTATCACCACATACAGCTGCCGAGATGTGTGTACACATTCATCAGAATAGGACACGTGAATGATGCCTGCTGATCATGTACGTATCTCTCCAGAAGTATGGGGTCCTCTGATGCAGAAGTACGCGGTACCAGACAACTCCCTCTAAAATATCACTTATAGTATGTGGCCCAATACAAAATTTCCGGTTCCCAACCTCCTAACTGCATATTAAAGGAGGCCATTTCATTAATCCTTCTGGTCTGAGCAAGTTAATCAGAACATTGTTTTACACGTGGGTTTACTCTTTACCCATTTTGAGAGGATAATGTCAAAAGCAGGGGGTAATTGTGATAACCAATATTTACAACACTAAATTCAGGACATTTAAGCACCACACCAAGGGATGCCCCCAAATATCCAGGGACGTCCCCAAACCACCCGATTTTAGGCTTGGTTTTGTCTAGCACTCACCTTTTGTGGTCCATTTTGTGGGACTGTCTCAGAAACTGCAGTGTTGGCAAACATGGTCTAACCAGGGTCCGTAGTGCCAATAATTCTATGTCTGTCTTCTTGTGTAACAGTGTTCTTTTAACCCCCCATAAGCACCAAGGCCGAATGTGGATGTGGCTGCTACCTCTGCATCTTGTTGCTGGCAAAATGGTCAGGGGAACAAGTGAATTGTCTGGGCAACTTTTCCAAGCCAGATATGTGTTTCAATCAATTGTCACATTTCCCTTGACTTATGCAACATGCATTAACATTCACATTTAGTAACGAAACAAGAATTTACAGCTTTTTTCTGATTATGACAAGTAGAGTATGTTTCCTCTTTATATTAGGTATAGTAATAGATGAATTGTTTTGTAATATATTCTTGACTAATATGACTTTTATACAACGAAATAGCTGGAAACTGCTGATTATTATCTATTAGTTAGCCTCATTGGTATTAGTGCCAGTAGGTACAGTTAGGTCCATAAATATTTGGACAGAGACAACATTTATCTAATTTTGGTTCTAGACATTACCACAATGAATTTGAAACAAAACAAATCAGATGCAGTTGAAGTTCAGACTTTCAGCTTTCATTTGAGGGTCTCCACATTAAAATTGGATGAAAGGTTTAGGAGTTTCAGCTCCTTAACATGTGCCACCCTGTTTTTAAAGGGACCAAAAGTAATTGGACAAATGACTCCAAGGCTATTTCATGGACAGGTGTGGGCAATCCCTTTGTTATGTCATTCTTAATTAAGCAGATGAAAGGGCCGGAGTTGATTTGAGGTGTGGTGTTTGCATTTGGAAGGTTTTGCTGTGAAGGAAACATGCGGTCACAGGAGCTCTCCATGCAGGTGAAACAAGCCATCCTTAAGCTGCAAAAAACAGAAAAAAACCCATCCAAGAAATTGCTACAACATTAGAAGTGGCAAAATCTACAATTTGGTACATCCTGAGAAAGAAAGAAAGCACTGGTGAACTCATCAATCCAAAAAGACCTGGGAGCCCACGGAAGACAACAGTGGTGGATGATCGCAGAATACTCTCCATGGTGAAGAGAAACCCCTTCACAACATCAACTGAAGTCCAGAACACTCTCAGTGAAGTAGGTGTATCTGTCTCTAAGTCAACAGTAAAGAGAAGACTCCATGAAAGTAAATACAAAGGGTTCACATCTAGATGCAAACCATTCATCAATTCCAAAAATAGACAGGCCAGAGTTAAATTTGCTGAAAAACACCTCCAGAAGCCAGCTCAGTTCTGGAAAAGTATTCTATGGACAGATGAGACAAAGATCAACCTGTACCAGAATGATGGGAAGCCAAAAGTTTGGAGAAGAAAGGGAACGGCACATGATCCAAGGCACACCACATCCTCTGTAAAACATGGTGGAGGCAACGTGATGGCATGGGCATGCATGGCTTTCAATGGCACTGGGTCACTTGTGTTTATTGATGACATAACAGCAGACAAGAGTAGCCGGATGAATTCTGAAGTGTACCGGGATATACTTTCAGCCCAGATTCAGCCAAATGCTGCAAACTTGATTGGACGGCGCTTCATAGTACAGATGGATAATGACCCCAAGCATACATCCAAAGCTACACAGGAGTTCATGAGTGCAAAAAAGTGGAACATTCTTCAATGGCCAAGTCAATCACCAGATCTTAACCCAATTGAGCATGCATTTCACTTGCTGAAATCCAGACTTAAGAGGGAAAGACCCACAAACAAGCAAGACCTGAAGGCTGCGGCTGTAAAGGCCTGGCAAAGCATTAAGAAGGAGGAAACCCAGCGTTTGGTGATGTCCATGGGTTCCAGACTTAAGGCAGTGATTGCCTCCAAAGGATTCGCCACAAAATATTGAAAATAAAAATATTTTGTTTGGGTTATGTTTATTTGTCCAATTACTTTTGACCTCCTAAAATGTGGAGTGTTTGTAAAGAAATGTGTACAATTCCTACATTTTCTAACACATATTTTTGTTCAACCCTTCAAATTAAACGTTACAATCTGCACTTGAATTCTGTTGTAGAGGTTTCATTTCAAATCCAATGTGGTGGCATGCAGAGCCCAACTCGCGAAAATTGTGTCACTGTCCAAATATTTCTGGCCCTGACTGTATGCTATTCAGTCTATCAGTAAGGTACCATTACCGACACTGGAATAACATGTGCTCATTTCAGTATTTGTGGATGACCTGCTGTTTCAGGTCTCGTCTGAGCAGCGGTGGCTTTGGAATAGTACAATATTCATGGAAATGTAATTATTCTGCCTTCTGTCAAACAAAACTTTGCATCAGTGCAAATCCGGCCAAAATGTAATAATTCAAGAAAGTTCAAGAGCTGATAAAAATGTTCTGGATAACTTGAGATATACATAATGCAGTTGGCCTTTGTTATCCACAGGTTTTTAGCCATAAATTGCTCACATTGTGATGCATATAACAATTCCTAATTTACTGCGGGAACAGAATTTCCAAAAGTGAAGATTGCGAGCAGAAGTCTACAGCCCTAGAGGTTCTTTGTCAAAAGCTTGTAGATGTTCTCAGGAGCAAGCGATCCCTTGTGGCCTACCGTTCTACTTTTTTGGGTAGCATATATTGATGTTTAGAGCACTTATTGGTGTATACTTATGGATTATTCTTTCATTTAGAGCACTGTTTTGTATTCTAAATCCAGCTTCCTTTCTTATAAGATAGGATAAAGTGTAAACAGGATCATAGACTTGCCTGAAGCATGTAAGAAACCAGATTTCAGGTAGGAACAGACAAGGAAATGCACAGTGCAGGGACAGCTGAGACTTTGTATTAAGAAGGAGAAAAGAACACGGTGTATCATTAATTCAATAGCTACATACCCACGGGATGGGGAGAAACATAGAACCATAGTACTGGTACAGGGAGAAAGCACAAAACACTGTGAGGTACTTCTCACCTCTGCAGGAACCTGGTCATGACATACACTAATTATGATCATTCATTTTTATTCACTGGATATCTAAGCCTTTTAGTTAGGACCTGCTACAATTTCTTGCCCATTAATGGTTAATAAGCCATTATTGCTTTAGTATAAATTAAATGTAGGAACCTACAAGTGAGGCAAATCATGGAAATGTTCTAATATGCATAAAGACGGCCATAGACTTTTTACAGCCTTAGCGGCTTATCTCCCCTGAGAACAAAGCAGGAATGTTCAAAATCCATCTACCTATCCTTAATTATGGTCCCCATACACACTACACTAATATTGGCCAGGCCCACCTATATCGATGTGTTTGGCTGACAGTTTAATGTGCATGGGGCCCCGAACAAATGATGTCGGGGGAGATAAGGATCCAACGTGTCCAATTTCCAGCTGCCAGTCTTTGTTCTCCAAGAGGTCTTCAAGCCTACGTCAAAGGAGTTTTTGAGCAACTTTATCACAGAAACACAGAAGCACTCAGCAGAGCTAGCACTCATGTGTTATGATTCGGTAGCTGAGGAGTGCAGGCAAAAA
>VIAB01003813.1:127799-146835 GCA_009801035.1 Oophaga pumilio
ACCTAAACCCAATTGAGCATCTCTGGAGAGACCTGAAAATGTCTCCACCATCGTTCACCATCTAACCTGACGGAACTGGAGAGGATCTGCGAGGAAGAATGGCAGAGGATCTCCAAATCCAGGTGAGACAAACTTGTAGCATCATTCCCAAGAAGACTCATGGCTGTACTAGCTAAAAAGGGTGCTTCTACTCAATACTGAGCAAAGGGTCTGAATACTTATGACCATATGATATTTCAGTTTTTCTTTTTTACTAAATTTGTGAAAATTTTTACATTTCTGGGTTTTTTTCAGTCAAGATGTGGTGCAGAGTGTACATTAATGAGAAAAAAATTATTTTTTTTTAATTTACCAAATGGCTGCAATGAAACAAAGAGTGAAAAATTTAAAGGGGTCTGAATACTTTCCGTACCAACTACACATTAAAGAGGGACCTGTCACTAGGTAAAAGTAGCCAATTTTAGCCCTTATGTTATTCCCGTCGCTCTCTTGAGTATGTTGTTTTGGTTTGTTTCATTTTTTTTTACATTTACCATGTTTCTAGTGATATGATCCTTTTTAGCTAGAGCCATCTTTTTTGTCTCTAATACCTAAGGTGCATAGCACAGAGTATTCTGTCGGAGACAAGTCTTTAGGCTACTCTGCATTATTACTCTGTGAGCATTGCCCACTTGGTAAAGACCACAAAAATTGGCACTAAATAAAAAGGCCCATTTTTCTGGAAACATATGGTGGATTAAAAAAAAAAACACAGTGCTGAGGAAAGCAGCAGTAATAAAATAAGATAAAAACACTGTCCACTTTTGTCATGGTGAGATGTCTTCTTTAATTGGTCATCCACTTCCACCAAAATTGGTGGTTTCATTGGGAATTACTGTCTATGGACACTTTCAAAATTTTGTTAACAGCATCCTGATAATAAATTGGATCACAATACTCCTTGGATGAGTATCAAGTAGAGATCCTATCTGGGCCCAATTTTATGGGAAAGAGGTTTTAAGATAACTAGAGACATTTTACTATGTTAATGGCCCCTGACCAGAAATTATTTCCATACTTAGCGGATTCCATAGAGTGATTAAAGACCTTATGGTGGTTCTAAATCATTGATATCACCCATGTCTTTTTCTCATTACTTACTATGAGTGCAATGCGAGAAACTCACGCCAGTCTCTCACATCAATCCCCGGCACTGCCGCCGACACTCGGGATGGGAGTGTGCGGCTGCATGTATTTCTATGCAGCTGAACGCTCCAGTCTGAGTGCTGGTGGCAGTGCCGGGAATTGATGCAAGTTTCTCGCATTGCACTCGCAAGTGTGACCCCAGCCTTAATCTGACACTACACTCTAAGTAAACTTTCTATTAAATATCCCTTTGTTCCAAGGAGTTTTCCTGTATTAACAGTAAACGGACCCAGGGAAAGAAAACTTTATAAAATAATAAAAGAAGCATTACTTACCTGATAATTCCCCTGTTGCTCTCACTCCCCCATCCAGTGCTCCTCACCCCAGTTATCATTTGTTCCACTGTTACGATGACAACACTGACACACATGACCACCACGAGTAACCAAAGACCAGCGGACAGCGTCCGAGCAATGGTATTGAACAGCGGGGAATTTAACAGATAAGCAATGCATCTTTTATTAATTTGTAGCATCTTCCCTCTGGGCCTATATTTTGTTGATCCCATAATCTGCATTAACCTATATTCAACTGAAATAAAGGACAACAGACATTTAAGTAAACTGCAAACCCACTCAGTATTGAACTTTTCCCAGAGGCGATTTCTTAGTCATGTTCGTTGATTTTGTAAAGTGGTATGTTTGCCTTGTTTTACACTAATGACAGGTTGCCATCATGTTTAAGGTTAATATCTATTAGAATCTGCACTGACTCTTTAAGAGACTTGCTGGGACTTGCCAGAGATTCATTAGCGGAGGCCTCTAAAGTAAGTGTTAGGGGCATAATGTTCTTGCAATACCTATTTAACGTCAACAATTTTAGGATGTTGGTATTATGTTTCTGCCTTAAAGGCATTGTCCAGGCTGAAATGAAAAGCCTGTAGTCACTCTGTGTGACTGCAAAGTGACGAATCGTGCCAGTGTGCAATTCACCTGTACTGCCTTAGCGCATGAAAGGTCGCGTCACCCCATATATGTGATTTGATTTCTATACTTGGGTTGGGTGCCGACTAGATTCTGCACTTCTCTCAATTCATTTGTGTTGAAAGATCCCAGACGACTTTAGTCAGCACATGATCGCAATATGATGTGCAGGAGCTGGCGATGACGCCGGCTCGTACAAATTATGCGAAAGATCGCTGACTAGCCTGGGTAAACTAACTCCCCATCGCCTAGTCAAAGCCCTAATTAGCATAGGAAAATGGGACCTTATAAATGTTTTTTTCAAACATTTATTTAACTGCCCTTGCCCATGTAGTATGGCAATCTCCTAAAACCCAGGAAGGATAGGAAACTGCTAGAAACCCCTTGCTTGTTAGCCCAGTTAGAAGCCAACATTCCAGATCTCAAAGTAGCATGAAATTTGTCACCTTCCCAAAGACAACACAGCCAAAAATTGGTACCCCAAAAGAGAGGCATGTTCTTGGAGTTACTAGGTCACACTTGTGTCATCAAACATGACACTACATGAAGTTAGTGTCAGAGAAGGCAATACAGAACTGGCCACACCCCATCACAGTCAGTTTTGGTAAAGTGGCCTCCTGTAGCAAGGTGGGTTGGCAGGTAGTCCCCAGTCCTGGACTTTGTGCAGATGGGGAGGGTATATTGCAATGCCAGGCAGGCTAACTATAAAACCTAGCTCTGCAGGCTCTGATTAGGTGCACCTGGCTAGCTCCGCATATAAACAGGCTAGGTGTTCATCTAACACAGTCAGCTGGGGGGAAGCTGACCAGAGTGGATTTTTGTTGGTGCTAAAGAGAGGGACAAGTCTGCACAGGCCATGTGCCCCCATCTGCAAGTATCAGTAGTTACTATGGACAACAACTGTTGTGTTTGACCGGATTGAGACTAGCTCAGCCATGTATGAGTAACCATAGTCTGTGTTGTTCAGTTAGTGCTTGGAAAAGGCTAGGGATTTATGTTTATGATTTGGTTTTGGATGTGCAAAATGTGGAAATAAAGGTCACATTTTGTGAAATCTACCTAATACTGAGAGTGTAAAACCTATAACACTAACAGAGTGAATGCAGACTTTTCATTTCTGCCCTGATAAACCCTAATTCTATTTGCAGCAAATGTAAAATATATATGCTCAGAGTCATTGATCTTTGTGTTGTTGGGCTGAATTTTGACGGTTGGCAGTGGTGGTTTTCTTTCTTTTGCCTCAGCATTAATTTAGCCTCTGTGGGATGCTGATTGATGATTAGTAAAATGCTGCCTCGATCACCTTGCCCAAGGCAGTGTATAGCAGGTAGCCATGCCCTTCATAAAGGGGACTTCCTGGCCTATGTGAGAATTGGGGGGGATCGCACACAGTAACGTTCCTAAAGGTGCAGCCAAAATGGAAAATATGTTTTACTAAGAGATAAATGTTGATCTGATGACCCAGGGAAATCCTGAAATGTTGACATAGATAATGTGAGACAGTTTCTGAGAAAGACTACTGTATCAGCCAAGAACTAGAGCCATTAACGTAGCCCCTAGAGAAGGCACAAATGGATTCTATGTGCTTTTCCTCTGATCTCAAGTCTCTCTAATCCTTTAAGGGATTTGGAGACTTTTTCTTTACTTAAATATATGTATTTGGGAATAAAAATCATTTTTGAATTTGGGTTTCATTAAAAATTTTGTACCGTTTGGCTTATGAAGTCTTATTGCTTCCCTGCACATTCATCTTTGATGGGGTATGTGGTAACATATTATTAGAGAGGAGCTCAGAGAAAAAAACAAATAAAAAAAATAACTAAAAATTACAAGCTCTACCATCAGACCATCAAAACCTGCTTACAGACAGACTCTTATTTAACTCATTCTACAGACGGCAATATACCGTGCAACACAGAAGCTATAGAAAAAAAGATGCAAAGTTTTTAATTAAACCCAGTATGTTAAAAATAAATTGTCCCCAGGGGTGGCCAACCACTTAAATTTGCAGCCTGCAAGTGATAGACTGTTTAAACCTAGTGAACTCAATTGGCCAGAAGGTTGTGTGGCCGCAAGGAGAGGGTAGAGCTGCAGAGAGAGGCCACCACAGCCAACCACTTGCTGTGAATGTACCATGCTAACAGGAGCTTTAAGGTACTGTCACACTAAGCGAGATCGCTAGCGATCTCGCTTAAGCAACACCGATTTTATGACACAGCAGCGACATCGTTAGCGGCGTCGCTGTGTGTGATATGTGGCCCCTGCTGCGATGTCGCTGATCGTGCTCGAACGTTCTGGACCGTTTTTTGATCGTTGGCGTCCCGCTGGTGAGCCTGTATCGCTGAGTTTGACACCCTTTATGAACAACGAGTGACCTCGTTGGCGACTCATGTCAGCGGCGCAGGCGGGACTAGGTTTTAAGATAAGACAAGATAAAGATCCCCAACTCCCATCGGGACTACAAGATACCAGGTACTTTCAGCTGCATCACATCTAATGTGGTGTACCTAATTATATGTACTAAATGTCCAACTGGGGGTCTGTATGTGGGGGAGACCGGGCAAAAACTGAGAACAAGGATGAATTTTCATCGCCACACAATAAGAGAAAAAAGAATGGATCTACCTGTGGCAAAAAATTTTTGCTCCCCTGATCATAACATGTTAGATATGAAAATACTTGTACTGAGAGGCAATTTCACATCTCGGAGACAAAGAAGAATTTTCGAATACAAATTGATGGTGACCTTTGACACTCTTAATGCTGGAATGAACCTGTCACACGGATTTATGACGCTCTATATCAATTAAGGAATTTACTCCAAATACCCTGTGAAAACATCACAAAACATTACCAGACCCCAATCAGAGGGTAATAAAACTTTCACACTCCTTATCTATAAACTGTTCCAATATTTATGCTCATCCCTCTGCCATAATGACTATTCTGCTTCACGTCACTTGTCTTACCTATTATATTTTTTCTGTGCTGCTTTGTGTACAAATATGTGATTCTTCAGATTTTGTATTAGTCTTTGCCTGATGAAGAGACCTGAGTAGTCTCGAAAGCTTGCAATTTGTTACCATCTTTTCAGTTAGCCATTAAAAGGTATCAACCACTGAGGACTCTCAACTCTAAATATTTTTCTACATTTGAGATTGAAATTGGTCTCAAGACGGTTCCATGTTAGATTCAGCCTAGGCCTATATGGCGACTTTGGCCACAACAAGGGTCACACGACCAAAGTTCGCTATGTGTTTCTTCTACATCTCAGTTCAATATCAGTTAATGATGTCACACTGTGGCTCCAATGGTACCTTGACCGTGTTTGACCTTATGTGACTTGGAAAAGTACTATACTGAGGGCACCACTGAGTTGTCACAACACAAAATAAAAGGGGGTTCACCAAAGATATGTTAATAAGCAATGGACCAGAAAAGTACACAAGTCATGTCATGAAATAATGATACAATGACTCTCCCCCCTACTCTCTTATCCCACAGCTATATCCGGCACTTTAACCTCCTCATGCACTTTTTGCTCTTATGGGCTTACAAGCTCAGGGCTTCTTATCCTGTTGGCCTCATTATATCTTGATAGTCTGGCTTGTGTCATTGTCACGATTCACTTTTGGATCTATGGCAGATCTTTCTTTCCTTATTAAAACCTTTTTCCTTTCAGGCCATCGGGGGTTAATGGGCAGCACGGTGGCTCAGTGGTAGCACTGCAGCCTTGCAGCGCTGGAGTCCTAGGTTCAAATCCCACCAAGGACAACATCTGCAAGGAGTTTGTATGTTCTCCCCGTGTTTGCGTGGGTTTCCTCCGGGTACTCCGGTTTCCTCCCACACTCCAAAAACATACAGATAAGGAATCTAGATTGTGAGCCCCTTTGGGGACAGCGACAATAATGTGTGCAAACTGTAAAGTGCTGCAGAATATGTTAGCGCTATATAAAAATAAAGATTATTATTAATGTCAGTCTTTTCCCCCGATGGTGTAATTACATTGCTGCTGACTTGTCAGGGGAAGGCGGTGACCACTCCCCATCCTTTAAAAGGTCACCTGAGGTGTCAGTTGACTGTTGGTGATACTTCTGCTTTTTGGAGACCAACCAAGGTGGAGTCAGGAGCTTGCTGAGCGCAGTGGTACTTCTGCTGTTTCCCTGATCTGGTGTCTTACTCTGCTGTGCGGTGCTTTGCAGCAGAGAAAGCTAAGTTTTGTTGTTTTGTTGATTTAACCCCTCAGTGTCCGTCTTTCCTTTCCTTTGTATTATTTTGGCATGGTTCCCTATATTCCCTGTCACCTCCTTGGGAGGGGGTTGGGGATTTAGCTCAGGGCTAAACAGGAGACAGGGACAGGTCGGTGACTTGGGCCTCACTACCTTCAAGTGTACCCCCAAGTTAAGGAAAGACAGGACTCTCCCTTAGCCTTAGGGGAAGTTCAGGGGCCCAGGTTCCTCGTCCCCTGTATTCCTACTACTGCCCCGTGACAGTCATCCTCTTGGATCTTGCTTGGCGGAATTAGATTCTATTGAGTCCCTTTGCAGCCATCAGTTTTGCCTTAATATATGTGTATATAAAACCTTTTTTGTTTGCATGGTGCTGTGAATAGCTTTATAGTATTTATGTACAGGCCTCCTTGCCTTTATTATGCATCCAGCTGCATGGTAATTATACACTATTTTGTGAAGGATGCCCTGTTCATATATACTCTACACATTTTTTGCTGTGTGGGATTTTTTGATGTGGGAGAGTCATTGTATCATTATTTCATGACATGACTTGTGTACTTTCTGTATGTTTTTAATTGTTTTTAATGGGTATTGTGTTGCTCTATGTATGTGCCAGTATTGAGAAAGAAAATTTGTTAATTATTTTTTCACAATTTGTGGTGTTCCCATTTCATAGATATCTTGCGTTCTCTCTTTTTCTTGACCTTATGTGACTTGTTTGTTGTTAAAGTAATACCGTGCAATCATAATGTGATCCCTTTCACTTGTATTGCGCTGCGATGTACTGTAGCAGTAACACATAATGAACTTTGGCAGCCCGACCTGTGTTGTGTAGCCAACATAGCTGGTTTTCATATACTTAAAGGGGTTCTCTAGCACTTTTTTTTTATGGGGCTAAGGATTAACAGGCATGTAGTTGGCTGGCACCGGCTCAGAGCAATCATTGATAGTTCCTGCAGATGCTTCATGTCAACAGAGCTTCTGGTCTACGCTATAGACAGGGTGTCACTGCCTGTGTCATGCTGATTGACGGCTGGTTCCCCACAGTTATGCAGCTGGGAGGCAGCTATCAATCAGCATGACATCAGTATTAACATCCCATTAACAGAGCAGAGTGGAAAAGGAGCAACTACTCTGTCGACATGATGTCACCAGAGGCCACAGAATCACCAGCAGGAGTGATTTGTGACCACTCTGAGCTGGAGGAGATTGGCCCCGGGCACAACAGGCAGGCAGTTAGCAACTGCCTCCAAATTATTAATCCGATGAAAAGAAAAATAAAATTGACCCAGATGACACCTTTAACCCCTTCCCTACCTTATATGTATAGTTATGTCTAACAGAAATTAACAGAAGTCCTAGAGTGAAGAGGTCACAAATGCAGCAGAAAGAAAAGGACATAGTGGGCAGAGAGCAGCGGGGTGTCTGTAGAGATCGGCAATGAAATGAGCATTAGTCTGGAGATTTTGTTGGCCCTGTTCCAACTTACAAATTGGGTTCTGTAGGTTTGTTTGTAACCTTATCTAGTTTTTAACCTGCAACTGCCTTTCTGTATATATATATTTAATAATATGTTAAAAAAAAAATAAAAGAACCAATATTCTCCAATTGCCCACACTTTCTTGTGTGTTAGGGGGAACAAGGAAGTAGAGACCAGCGGGTCACCTGGGAATCATGATACAGGACACCCCTAATTCCGTTTTCTAATTTTCATCTACAACACTCTCCTGATTTATTCCTGATCAATGATCATATGTTTGCAGCAGCAGGAGATGAGTGTTCTGATTTTGCCCAAGACATTATTAATGTAATATCCTTTCACAGATGAGTAAAGGAAAACTATTCTGTTAGATTTACTCATATACAAAACAATCAATCTGCTGACAGATAAATATAATATGGTCTGTAGCCACAGGTGACCTAAGAGAGCTTCCTCCTTGTAATGTTCAGCTGGAGTCTTGGCATTTCTCCACATCATGGGGTTGGTCAAACATGCACTTCCGCATTATACAAGCACCATGAAGGAAATTTACAAACAATCTATTTAGTACATGTGTAACATTGTATGTATAAATGAATATTCAAGATTATCTATAAATACATTTATCATATTGATATATCATCACATCATCTTGTATCTCTCATTTTATATGGACACTGTCGTCTTAGCAAATTTTGCGTAAATCAATAATACAAATGAACATAAGAAACTTTGTAATATATCATATTGGAGAAATATGCTTTTTTTCTACAATACCACCCATTGCACCCTGAACTCATCATTCACTCAGAAACACAGCTAAAATCCATCTTCCTAAAAACAAGACCTACTGCCAGTTTAGATTACAGATGTCTATTAAAGTACATGTTGAGGTAAGGAGATAAGAAAAAGAGAAGATCAAAATGAGAAGCAGAGTTAGCAGAAGCAGGGAGACAAATATTGGTCCATGCTGCTTTCTAGTAAGCTTTGTATCTCATCCTGGGGCTGGATTTACAGCTACACTGCTCAGTACTGCTGTCTAATTGTTTTATTTCTGTGTACTACAAAGAGAAAGGAGAACAGGAGTCACTCAAGACTGTGTATGCTATCTCCATCCACTATCTGAGAGACAACTGAAAATTAGCGCTAGAGCACTCAAAAGGAAACTCTAATGATAAACTGCAGAACAGCTCCTATCTTATTTAAACACACCCCCATAGAATCCTGTGAGTCATGCCCCCATAGTAAAGACTATAAAAATGTGCACTAAATAAAAAGATCCAAATCTCTTAAACTGTATGGCAGATTTAAAATAAAAATAAAATGAAGTAACCGCAAATACTGAACCCTTGTGAGTAGTGACTGGTTCTCTTTAAACAGGTTGTCCACTACTTTTTCATTGATGACCGATCCTGATGTCTGAGGTCAATGTCTGATCAGTAGGGATCTGACACCCTGCACCCCCACGCCGATCAGCTACTCTCAGTGTCGGCGGCAGCGGCCAGATCTACTCAATTGTGGAGAATTTCTGTCTTCTAGTGGCTGCGGCAGGGTACTACACATCCTATTGATTTGAATAGGAGGTGGATGTGTAGTACCTTGCTGAGGCCACTATCAGAAGACGGAGCAGCTGTGCAATCGAGCAGTTTCGGCCAGCACCACTGCCTCCAATGACGCCGAAGGGACAAGGCGAAGAGGAAAATCAGTAACCCGATAACTTTATACCATAAGATAACGTCAGAAGACCTCGGTGTACCTATCTAGGCCTGCACAAGATCGATCTTCCTACAGATCATTCATCCACCAAGTTGCCATGGCTCGAGATCGAGCTGAAGGCCGTTATATAGTATGGTTGTCTTGGTTTGAGAAAGTCTGTAATAACCTATAACTGGCTCCCTGGAGTAAACTGATTTTTCTTACAAGTCCAGTGCTTCAATTACCCTCTTCTTTGATAGGATCAGCCAGTAGACCAACCATATTTCCTTTTCATAGTTATCACATATTGAATTCAGCAAATAAAAAACCCACACTGATAGTGAGTAATAAAACGCTATCAGTTATCTCACAAGTCATAATAAACCTACCGTCTGCCGTTTGCCAAATTGAATAGAAAAAAAGATAACTTGTTTTTTTCTAAAAATATCTCTCCTCGCTCTGGTGGTGCTCGGCAGTGAATTGGAATGACTCGGAGCAGTAATTATTAATTTTTGGAATAATGAAACATGTCACTTTACAGAGCCGAGATCTGAGCCTAATTCGTGGATGTGTCTGATGGAGTGTCAGAGCAATTAGGAGAAACGCTTGTATTGGTTAACAATCAAATGGAATGTTCTCACACTAATCTTTTTGCCTGGCAGAATTAACACTTTGGGGATGGACCAATATTTCTCTTGTTCTTTGAAATCTGCTGGCTGATTTCCTTAACCATTACCGTACAGTGTTCTTACATCTGAATCGCACTGTGTTTTAAAACATTTAGATGAATTCATCGCATGCTGAATTAAAGTAAGGAGGAGGCTCCACTCTACTGACTCTTGAGAGCAAGTTAGGATTACAAGGAATTACATCTTGAGCATTTTTTCGTATTAAGGTTGGTGCACACGACCATAAAAATTGAACAGGTGTTATCCATTGTTTTGACAGATAGCACTTATCCCCATATTAATCTATTGGGCTGTGCACATGTCCAATATTTTTCTCAGACCAAGTTGGTCCAAGGAAACAGTTGCAGCTTGCAGGATTTGCTTCCTAGAATTGGATGGAACTCATCCATTCACATTTATGGGTCTATAGAACAAATCGGACCCCACTTTAATGACCTCTGAATGCAGTCTGATTTTCATGGACTGACAATATAGAGAAGATGGAGAAACTTTTTTTCCCCAACTCTGAGAAAATTGGATAAAACTCTGATCAAACTCTGTTTACACTCTGTTCAGTGTGATTAGAATAATTGGACCAATTTTCTCGGATGATATGTAACCCTAGCCTTAAGTCTGGTAAGCATCTATCAGCTACTTATTTAGCATTGGCCATTTTATGAGTGCTGTGAGGCAGTGACCGGTGTAACATGTAGGGGTCGCTGTGTGTAAGGGGTTAGGGCTTAGCCCTTTAAATGTTTGTGCTGCTACTAATATTCACACATATATAATTGTTGTGTATCTCACTGCAACATATTTTCATGTCCTCTGTGTAGTATTTCAGAATAGAGTAAGGAAAGTTAGTGCATCCTTTGGGAACATTAGAGAAGGGCACTTGTAGTATATAGTATTCATAGATTGGGTAAGTGTAGCTTTGCAAGGGGCCACTAGATGGGGGTATAATAGTGGGTCTGGTTAGGTATAGCTGTGGGAAGTTTCTAGATGGTTTAATAAAAAGGACACAAGGTGGAGACACTGAGCACATCCATAGTAGAGCACACTTGTAGGACACTTGAGGGTTAAGTAGAGAAGTATAAGCACCCACAATGTGCACTGGACTATCCCTGACGAAGGAATCAGTGTATTCCGAAACGCGTAGGATTTTTGGTCCTCTGTGCGCTCCGTAGCCAGTCACGTGAGGCATCACAGGACCGTGACGTCACGCAAGGTCCTGCAGTCTTTCTGCGCCTTGCCGACTTTATTCTGGAGGTAGTGCTGATAATGCTCGTACGCGGCAGCCTGACACACTCCAAGAAGGGCGTCTGTCACCGGCCGGGACGGCGCCCCAACTGTCTAAGAAATTTCCTCTTTCCTGCATTACTTGGCATAAACGCCACATCTTTACTGGAATTTGAATGGGCACAAGCAATACTATCTGCACATCAAAATGACCCTCTTCCATCGAGACTATTATCCCCATGTGGTTATCCCTTTATCCTAAGATAATCTGACACTCATTTTCTATTCTTATGTAGCTCTATATAAGTATTATTGTCTCTCCTTAGGTTTCTACATGTTTATACTTATATCCTGCCGTGATACATTTCCCCCTTTCTCCGGTCTTTTAGCGCAAATATATATCCTTTTACATAATATTTTTAATTGGACAAAACAGGGTGCTATTGTCCTATTATTTGCTGCAAAGTTCCGGGACTGCGTGCAGCGCCCTTGGTTGTCTGTATATTTTACACTTGTAGTATATAGTATTCATAGATTGGGTAAGTGTAGCTTTGCAAGGGGCCACTAGATGGGGGTATAATAGTGGGTCTGGTTAGGTATAGCTGTAGGAAGTTTCTAGATGGTTTAATAAAAAGGACACAAGGTGGGGACACTGAGCACATCCATAGTAGAGCACACTTGTAGGACACTTGAGGTTTAAGTAGAGAAGTGTCGGCCGGGAACTAGGTTGGGGATGTCCTGTAGATAGACCAGCCAGGGGTGGACCCTGTCACTGCTCGGATGTACCTGGTCCTGAGCTGCCTAGCGGACACACTAGGAGTAGAGTGTGTATGGTATTGGCAGCGATAGAGAAGCCGGTGAATGAGTCACTGTGGAAACGTCTGCCAGAGTCTGGGGCTGAAGAAATAGAGAAGCCAGTGGATGAACCACTGTGGGAACGTCAGCAAAAGTGTGAGTGCTGAAGAAGTAGTCGAGTGGGCCACCAGCGAGTACACGGGCAGAATAACCAGAAGGGGGTCGACGACCTAGTAGATGTGTATTTACATGTCTGGACTGAAGTCAGTTCCAAGGAAAGAGAATGAAGTGCCATTTTCACCAGGCTCCTCATCACGCAATTACTTTGTGGTCCATTGTGGTGTAGCTGAAGAAGCTAAGCGAAGCTGTAGAATATGTATTGCTGGTACCATGTCAAACGTGCTAATGGTGTTTTGGATGAGCTGTGTCCGGAGGAAAATAAAACTGATTTGTTTGAAGTTATCCTGGTTCTTCGAACTCCAGGATGGATAAGGAATGCACCAGAGATGAAGCAGTTGCCAGCACAGTAAGTACGGATAGCGCTAATGAATCCACCCCCCGACTATGGTATTACATGTGTGTTCCCCAGGATGTGGTCAGAGCCCTATTAGACCCAATGGAGTGCCTTGTGGTCACAGCAGGATGCCTGTGAGTCACAGGGCAAGATAAAAGTAAGCGTGAACCTGGTCAAGCTATCTAGCCTGGGATTGTTCAGAAAAAGCTGGTATGGGCTTTTATTTTTGAAAAGGATTGCAGGAAGGAAGTGGGACTGGTCCGTTTCCTCCAGGGCGGGTCTTACAGGTGGCCTAAGCCCACAGATTCTAGTTTACTGCAGGGATTTTAAAGGGTTTGGGTGTGTCAGTATCAGAGTGGAGTTTGCAGCAACAAAGCAGACGACTCTGCAAAAGCTCAGCTCTGCGTAACACAGAGCCCTGCAGAGCAAACTCCTGGCACCCGCAGCGTACACGGCAACCGGTGAGAGGTAGACCAACGTATTTGAGGACTGTAATCTGGAGGATATGGTTCCTGGCTGCGATCCAGAGGATATCGTTTGCTATGTAGAGCTGTGAGTTGGACATTAATGCTGTGTTTTTCTGAGTTGAACATTTAAATGCTGTGAAGTAAAAGCATTAAAGAGACTTTTGTTTGGAACTTGGCTGGGTCACTGCCCCATCACTGCATAAGTGTGCTACCGCTGCACTACAGTGTGATATTATTAGCATACATCCAATACGTTCTAATGTAGGGAGGCCTTTTTTGGTGACAGTTTAGGGTACGTGCATGGGTTTTTTTCTTGAAAGTTGTCTCGATAAGCTTCAGGAATCACTCCTTCTTTAGGGTATGTTAACACATCATTTTTTTCAGGTGGCTATATTCCTTAACCCATTTTAAAAAGCACTAAACAAATGATTAAAAGAATGAACATATAAATACAATGCAAAAACGACTTGCTGTTCATATGTTCAGTCTTTTGTGTGTCTTTTAACCACATCAGATTTGCAAAGATGTGACGTGGTTAAAATAAGTGACCTGACCATTCTACAGAAGCTTTCTGCTTGGAATCCACCGATTAGTTTATTCAAGTTAAAAAAAAAGATGGTTGCCAAAGTCATTGTAGAAAATTAGTGAAAAGATGCTGCAAAAGATAGTGGAAAAAAAGCTGGAATTTCCTGATGCATCTTTTGCTTGAAAACCTTGTCTGGTTCACTTGCATATAAAATATGTTGTGTACATGTACCCTTGAGATGTGCACCAGAGTTTTTCAAAGGTGATTTTGAAGCATAAACTGAGTAGAAATTTTCCAAATTTCAAAACTCCTCAAAACGTTTTAATCAAGACTTGTGACATTCTCATTGGTCTTGGTGAAGGGACGTGATGGAGTCAGATTCATTAAAAGGTATTTTAGCTCCATACATAGCGCAAGTATTTAATGGACATTTCAGGAGTGGTGACAAAGTCTTGCTAAGTTTTTGCTATAAACTTTTCTGTAAACCAGTTTTAAAGTATAAATCAAGTAAAGAAAAAACCTTGCTAAAACAAAAGTACAAAGAAAGGAAAATGTACGAGTAAATGTTTCTACTCCAGTCTTGATGGAGAGTACAAGAGGCTCCGAATTCATTAAAAAGTGCATGCCACTTAATGAATATCTTCTGAGTGGCATGTGCCTCCGTGTGCCATGCCTGAAATGCCACTTTAGTCATTGACTGTGTCAAACACAGGCAGTTTTGATGAATTGGATGGGTAGGTTTGGCAATGCCCTGTCACACAAGGCCTATCCCAATAAACTCTTCCCCAGCTCAGCCCATTTCGGCAGAGGTAACTCAAGCTGGTGTAAAAATGCCAAAAGTCTCATTGTTTTGCGCTACTCCACGTTGCACAAAATTATTTGCAACTTTTCAAAGCTTTTAGACACTTTTGTGGCATAAAAGCTTTGATGAATTGGCCCCATTGTGCCTAAAGATGCCTTAAGCCCTCCGGTGTACTAAACAGCACATTGCAGGAGGGGGCCAGTTACAGATTATATATTGGGGCCAAAAGCTTCAAATTACTTCTACGATCACCAATATTTCAACAATGCCCACTCGTCTTTCCCATCAACAACACTATGCAGCCTCAAAGAGCAGCATCGGGTGTGCGCCATTTGGGTTTGTGGTGCAAAAATGCTGCTGATCAAAACTATCAATCAAGCAGGAGAACTTTCCCAGCAATAAGGAAGTTGCTGGCTCGAGAGCAAGGGGACAATCCTTTTAACAAATGCCACACGTGATGAATAAAATGGCACTAAAGTTATTTCATCGATAGTAAATAATAAGGTTGATCTCCTTAAGAAAATCATCGGAGAATAAAACTCATGCTGTAAGTTGGAAGTAAATACATAAGCGTGAAGATGTGCAGCTATGGTTATGTTTCTGATGAGAAATCAGCATGTGGCTGTTCAGTCGGCACCTCTGACGTTATCTTTTCTTGCAGAGAGGTCTATCATACCGCCGAACTGCACATATAATAAGCGACAATTACATGTAGAACAACTGTTGCATAATGTTTCCTCTTAGGGATTTGCAGATTTGCTTTAACAGCATGATGCCCCTATATTTCTTTGCATTATATACTAAAAAGATCAGAATAATAACATCTTAACTGTGGAAGAGTGATGATAAGAATCCACATAATGGGTGACGTATATACTTAAATTTACTAAATATTCTTGCCGAGCAATACTCTACATTACTGTGAGTATTCTTTATGATTGTGGGTTTTCCACAAAGTACCATTTTATACTTTTACAGAAACAGTTTTAACATGAAAGAATAACTAAATTCAATGCATGAAAAACTAGGTATTGACTATAGGGCACTATAGCATTAGTCACTATGAGCCTTACTACCTACTAAGAGCGACGTAATTTATGCGATGTCTATTCTAAAATTTGCCAATTTTAGCAGAAAATGTTGAGTTTTAGACCTGTTTATTATGTGTTTTAGGTGCGTTTTGTTCCATAAGCTTGCGGCTCTAATACTTCTGCCTTGCCCGTCTGTTTTGTCATTTGTCCTCGAGGTTTAGATGACTGTGATACAGTTTTCTTTGGATTCAAGGTGATCTGTTACGATCCAAAACAAATATAAGCAGCAGGATAGACAGGAAGATTTCCTTCTGTAGGCTACTTCTTTCCACACGCAGATGTATTTTTTGACATAGATGGATGAAATCTATTCCTAGGTCTTCCAGAGCATGACTTGTATGTACACTCCTTGGGCGCTAGAAGTAGATGTGAACACCATATGGCAGCTCAAGAAGTGCTGAACTGCACGTAAAGCAGCAACAAAAATGAAAGAGACTGCCAAAGTCCTGTCACCCAGACTAACCAGATCTCCTGCTTTGCACTGATGAGGGGTCCACAACTCAAAACATATGTTTTCAAATGGAATTTCTGGTTTGGCTTCTTTTCCTAAGGCATATGTCAAGGCCCTGTAAGTAATCAATATTGACCATTACGATTTCTTCCTGTCATCTTCCTCTTTGAAGAGGATATTTGCATTTTGCTAAACTGTGACATGTTATAATCCAGTGCTTCTCACAAAATTAGAATAACGTCAAAAAGTTAATTTATTTCAATTCTTTAATACAAAAAGTGAAACTCATATTTTATAGAGTCATTACAGAGTGATCTATTTCAAGTGTTTATTTAATTTTGATGATTATGGCTTACAGCCAATGATAACCCAAAAGTCATTATCTCAGTAAATTAGAATACTGTATAACACCAGCTTAAAAAATGATTTTAAAATCCGAAATGTTGGCCTCCTGAAATCTGAAATGTATGTTCAGTAAATGCACTCAATACTTGGTCCGGACTCCTTTGGCATCAATTACTGCATCAATGTGGCGTGGCATGGAGGTGATCAGCTTCTGGCACTGCTGAGGTGTTATGGAAGCCCAGGTTGCTTTGATAGCAGCCTTCAGCTCATCTGCATTGTTGGGTCTGGTGCCTCTCATCTTCCTCTTGACAATACCCCATAGATTCTCAATGGGGTTAAGGTCAGGTGAGTTTGCTGGCCAATCAAGCACAGTTATACTGTTGTTTTTAAACCAGGTATTGGTGCTTTAGGGGGTGTGGAAAGGACCATCAATGATTGTGGAAACTTCACACTAGACCTCAAGCAGCTTGGATTGTGGCCTCTCCACTCTTCCTCCTGACTTTGGGACCTTGATTTCCAAATGAAATGCAAAATTTACTTTCACTTGAAAACAACACCTTGGACCACTGAGCAACAGTCCAGTTCTTTTTCTCCTTGGCCCAGGTAAGACGCTTCTGGTGTTGTCTATTGGTCATGAGTGGCTTGACACAAGGAATGTGACACTTGTAGCCCATGTCCTGGATATGTCGGTGTGTGGTGACTCTTCAAGCAATGTCTCCAGCAGCAGTCCACTCCTTGTTAATGTACTTCAAAATTTTCAATGGCCTTTACTTAATTCTTTCAAGGCTGAGGTTATCCTGGTTGCTTGTGCACCTTTTTCTACCACACTTTTTCCTTCCACGCAACTTTCCATTAATATGCTTGGATACAACACTCTGGGAACAGCCAGCAACAACTTTTTTGTGGCTTACACTCCTTGTGGAGTGTGTCAGTGACTGCCTTCTGGACATCTGTCAAGTCAGCAGTCTTCCCCATGATTGTGGAGCTACTGAAAGAGACTAAGGGACCTTTTTAAGCTGCTTAGGAAGCCTTTGAAGGTTTTTTTTGTTAAATATTCTAATTTACTGAGATAATGACTTTTGGATTTTCATTGGCTGTAATTCATAATCATTAACAGAAAAAAAACACTTGAAATAGATCACGCTGTTTGTAATGACTCTGTATAATGTATGAGTTACACTTTTTGTATTGAAGAACTCAAATAAATTAACTTTTTGATGATATTCTAATTTTTTGAGAAGCAACTGTATTTTTAGATATTCTTTGGGACGTTGGTCATTTCTAAAAATGAGAAACATCCAAGTTTCCATAAAATCGTAAAGCTATGCAGCAACATTAGGTGACTGGATTGATTGGACTACAGGGCAACTGCAACATTTATCTATGAGTACAAGGCAGTTAGCAACATTGCAATAATTCACAAAAAAGTCTGCTATAGCTGGACCTTTTGCAACTAGGACCTTGTCACTGTGGGGCAATAATGATGTTTTGGTAATCCCACAATTTTCTATCCCAAAATGTGAATTGATTTATAACAGAAGCATATAAACAATAGCATGACATCGGCAATAGTTAAAAATTATAGCACATGGCGTGTATGGATCGATATCTGATGTCACTCATGCAGTGAGAAGCACGGGAAAAGAATCAGACTAAGAGTATTACTTTGTACAATGTGATAAAGCCAAAAAAGGCTCAAGTCATCCTCTTCAAGGGTCTTCACATTCATATGAGTGAAGTAAGATATAATGAAATGTGATGGGGATAAAGGAGTTAGAAAGGAAGGATGAGTGAATTCATCTTAGTGAGCAAAATGCAAAAAGAAAAAGTAGAAAAAATATATTTGATGGAGAAAGTGAATGGATGTCATGTTGCATTAGGGCAATTTCGAGGATAGGTGAACGTGGGTAACTTATTCGATCCACAATGACCAAATCTGAACAAAATTATCATGCTTGCCTAATAAAATGCTAGATAATTTTTTATTTATCATAAATCCATCCTTTTTGAAATTTTTTTATTGAGTGAGGACAGATTGTTGATTTCAATAATTTGAAACAGTCAGGTAACCAGAAGCAAGAGAGTAAGAAGTCGAAATTGTGAACAAGTGAGGTGTGGCATATTGTAATGTAGAGGGAAACTCAAGGATCATGGCATATTTGATATTAAAAAGAGTTGGTATGAGATAATATCATAGATCCTGAACCAAAATCTGGTTACCTTAGGACATGTTCACCAGGTACGAAGCACGACCACTCAGCCTCTAAAGCAAGAAGAGGAATAACCAGATACATAGTGAGCAATCCCACAATTTTATTGAACAAGAGTCAATGGAAATTAAATAACGTTCCCTAGTGAAAATATGAAAATGCCTCCAAGGACCTGTAATACTGTTTCCTTCTTTTCCCTTTTGATTCTTTAAGCTACAGTAAGTTATGACATTTATTCTGAATCACTTGAGGCTTCCTTGACAATATTACAAACTTATTGGGCCTCTAGGTGATCTGTTATATTCCAAAATAAATAATGAGCAGCAGGATATACAGGAAGATTTCTGTTGTGAGCACGTTGGAGGCGACTTAGGAGCTGGGGCTCCCTCCGGTTGTTGCTGAGGGTAATGAACCAA
>VIAB01003814.1:50599-60933 GCA_009801035.1 Oophaga pumilio
ATTACCATTTTTGCTATTTCTCCTCAGCTACCCAAACATAACACCCCATTGTGTGACCGGGCCGGAACCAAGGGGGCTGTCACTTAAGTTCCTAGGGGGTAAGTTCCTTGGGGAAGGAACTGCAGGGTGACACAGAGACTGTTCTGGAAAGTACGGGGGCGGGGTGACAATAAAAGGAGCCCAGGAGACCATCAGGGGGCACTTGACACGGAGGCGAACATGAGACAGAAAGGAGGAACCTGGCAGGCATTGGAGAGCAGGAATAGGCCAGCAGCTACGCATTAGAAAGGACCAGGGCTCACGTGACTCGGGGAGAGGAAGACCCCGAGTGGAGGAGGAAGCAGACACCTGCGGCCGCCACTGCCCCACTCCAGCCCGCGGCTGCGGGCTGTGCACTGCCATCCGCGGCCGCTACTGTCCCCCTCCATCCAGTGGCTGTGGCCTGTACGTCAGCGGCTGCCACCACCTCACCTCCAAGAGGGTCGGTCTCGACGCCAGGGAACTTCTCCAAGGCCTGTTGTGCCATGACAGCCACAATAATAGCACATAGCAGCTACATTTATTGCCCATGACAGCCACAGTTACTATAGCCCATAACAGCCACATTTATAGCCCATAACAGCCACATTTATAGCCCATGACAGCCACATTTATAGCCCATGACAGCCACATTTATAGCCCATGACAGCCGCATTTATAACCCATGACAGCCACATTTATAGTCCATGACAGCCGCATTTATAGCCCATGGCAGCCACATTTATAGCCCATAACAGCCACATTTATAGCCCATGACAGCCACATTTATAGCCCATGACAGCCACATTTATAGCCCATGACAGCCGCATTTATAGTCCATGACATCCACATTTATAGCCCATGACAGCCACATTTATAGCCCATGACAGCCACATTTATAGCTCATGACAGCCACATTTAAAGCCCATGACAGCCGCATTTATAGTCCATGACATCCACATTTATAGCCCATGACAGCCACATTTATAGCCCATGACAGCCACATTTATAGCCCAATGACAGCCGCATTTATAGCCCATAACAGCCACATTTATAGCCCACGACAGCCGCAGTTATAGCCTTCTGACAGCCACATTTTTTTGTGACCCTATGACAGCCACATTTCCTAGTGTGACACCCATAATTCCCCATGAGACACCCACTTACTCCAGGACATCCATAATTTCCACCATGACAGCTAAACTGACTTCATGACACACTTCCCCCATTTTAGCCTCGAGGCCCCTATGACTACCTAATTTCCCACCATGATAGCCATAATGCCACATTGAAAGATGGCCAAAATTCTCATCATGAAAGCCACAGTACCTCCATTTCAGCCACAAAGCAATTATAATAGCTCAGTGCCACGTATAACAATCACGGAGTCCTCCCTGATGGCCACAAATCTTGCTACAACTGCCTCAATGCCCCAGGATAGCCACCATACTCCCATTTCAGCCATATTGCCCATTATGATGCCCACAATGTCCCACCATGACGGCCGCAATATCTTACCCGCACCACCATCACCTGAGAACATCCTGTGACCATCTATTCCAGGAAACTTTCATCTCAGCCATGAAATGCCTGGGATGTCCATCCTAAAGAGAAGGAGGAGGCCACCCAATTCCCACATTCCGGATATTTTCGGCATAACTAAGCCATTTGCTAAATGTCTATAGGAAAAATTCCCCTTTAAGTAAGAAATGACGTAAATGTTAAAAAATAAGTATTACATTATGAGTAAAGTGAATATCCTTCATGTCTCCTTATAATCTACATAACTTTGTTTTCTGCAGAGTTTCCTACTTCTTAATAGAAAAGATGAATCTCCATTACTCTTCCATAGCCCCAATGTGTTAGTAGAAGAACTAATCCCCGTCTGGAAACCACTGGTGGTTAAAATTACACTGCGGACAGAGCGCTTTTCTTGTGTTATTACTGTTTTTCTTCATTATTGATTCTTTTAAGAAAATTGTATTTTTCATGTAATACTTCAGAAGTAAACTGGAAGAAAAACAATTATACATGTATTCTGTGCGGGACGGGATCTTATTAATGTGTCAAATACTATTTATTCATAATGGAATGAACTTGTGAGAGTTCACAGAAATCCATTGTACCTTCCCAGGGAAAATGATGGCTTTCATCCGCACTTATCTGGTCACTGGAAATGGTTTTTTGCTTTTAATGTACGGCTGAAGTCACTTAATGCGTCCTGTTATAGCTCATGTAGATATTGTGTTCTGCAGCTCGGGGCATGGTGTCAGGATAGGAATTATACTCTGATTCATTTAGGTTTATTTCTTCAATAATTAAAATTACATTTCATACTTTACTGGTCAAGTTGCTAAAATACTCTGTTCTGTTGGAAACCTTGCTTGTTTCATGACCCCATTATTAGTCTCATATACCATAACACTGCGCTTAGCAGCCATCTTAGCAGACTGTCACGGTTCCACCCCTCAGGGTGTCTGGGATGCAGCTACTGACAACTCGGCCGTCCAATCCGGTACAGGGGCATGCTGAAGCCATCCAATCTAATACAGGGATGTGCTAAGTTGTCAGTGTGTTGATTGACAGCTCAACTATCCAATCTGAGACTAGGAGACACTGGCTGTCTTCAAGTGTTAATTATTCCAGGTGATTGTCATACTACTTAACTGAGCTGTTTCTCCCAGACCTCTGCCAGACGTACATTCAGCTAGTGAGGTTTGTAGTGAGGTTTGTTCTTCCTGTGCCATGAGTTCTATAAGCTTGATCTTTTGTTGCCTGATCTTGGACTTCATTCTGACCATCCATCTGTTTAAACCCTTCTGCTCTGATCCATTATCCTCCTGGTATTCTGACCTTGAAATGTTACCTGATCATGCTTTTGTCTCTTCCTTCTGTTTATGGTTTACCTTCCTGGTTTCTGACCTTGGACTCCTTGACCATTCTGGCCATAAGAAGTGACTAGCGTCACACAGACCATCTTGGTTGGAAGCCTTCATCTCCCATTTGTTAAGACCTTCATTCCACACCCACTTGGCATCAACTGGGGAGTCCACTCTCTCTATTAGCAAGCTTTTCAGGTCACTTAAGGGAGGTCATTCCAGTTTTTTGCACAAGAGACCTGTACAGGGTCATCGGGCACTCCGCAGACACCCTTAGGCTCCTTTCACATTGTGTTCTTTTCCACCACTCAGTGGTCCTGTCAAAGCTTGCATCCCAACATCCAGCAAAATGCGATTCCAACATATGCGCCGAAGGGGCCATTGACTAAAACGGTGTCGACAAAGTCAATATGTTCTTTGTCGGACATAATTTGGTGGGAATGTAAGCCTACTAGATTTGGATAGTCATGTGCAGTCTACTACGTCCATGTGTCTACCTCATGTAGGCATATACTGTACGCCTGAAAATCATGCACAGCAGAGCACACGTTAACTCTGTCGACACCATTATAGTCATTGGTCTCAACTGCGCATACGCCCAAATTCCGTATTGGAGAGGTTTCAGACACAAGTCCCAACAGGATCACTAAGTATGGACAAGAGCATAATGGTTGAACAATTTAAAAAAAAACATGAAACTCCTCGACAATCACCTAACCATTTCTCTACTGTCTCGCTGTCTCCATGGAGCTCTGGTCTTATCTTCAGTCTTCGGTGCTGATTATTCCTCCCCTGGCAACATGGGGTCACTTGAGACATAAGAAGTGCAAGCGACGACAAAGAGTGAAGATGGAAAAGAAGACACAAGGGAGTAAGCAAGCCAATGGAGGACTGCTTGGAATACTGCAGTTTCCAACAGGTGATTATAATTTTATTCTTTTACCCCTTTCCCGATCTTAAGAAGAGTTGAGCAAAATGGTAACCAGCACCAATTAATTTGAGCAAATCGAATAGCAAAAAATTCCAAGTCTGTCAAATCTCATTTATATTTTTGCAAAATTCAAAGTGAATTTGATTCACTTCAAATCAATTGTCTGATCTCCAGTATATTTCCGGCAATTCAACTTGGCACACTTTTATGCTCTTTTTTGTCTTCTGAGCATAAATCATGATTCGCTTAAGAGGTCGGCACTGCCTTTTTTCATCCACTTCCTGATTTGGCAGCAATCCTCCAACTAGCCGAAGCAGAATGGCGCTCCCCTGCTCCTCTGCTGCCTTTTCTCCCTGACACTCACGAACTAGGGACAGATTTGCTGTGGATAATTTCAATGCAAACCCAACCAAGAATCCACAAGGAAACCTGCAAGAAAAATCAGCAACTAAATTGTGCAGGTTTTAGTTGCGGATTTCCTTGGATGTTAACAGCTTTGCTGCAATAGTTGCCATCAACATACAACATCATCCATGGTGTCCAAGTAACTAGGGCCAGGGACAATGGAATTGTCAGCATGTAAATGACAGGGAATTGGAAAGGTGAGTATGCAGACTATTTTAGTTTATAGCATACTACGCTCCTGCAAATTTTTTTTTTTTCCTCAATAGATATTGACATGCAGCTGATCTAAAAATCAGCACTGTAGATCCAATTTCTACATAGAAAAAAATTTGCATTTGATTTGGAGATGTACAACCAATGAAAAGTTCAGATGTCACCATGCCCCTTGTCCATGACCATTCCCATCCCAATTTCCTGCCATGTCCATGTTTTATTCCCTGCCTACTTGAGACCCAGGTGAACAAGAATCCTTCCAAGCATTCTGAAAGATGTTGACAGTCCTCAATAGATTTGCTTACTCTTAGAGCGTTCTGGGGTATGTGCACACAACACCATTTTCAGGTGGATTCCGCCTGGAAACCACTTAAAAAAGTTCTAAAAAAGTACAAAAAAATGAACGGAATGCACAGCAATGTAAAAACAATTAGCTGTGCATATGTTTTTTCAATTCTGTTAACTACTTCAGTCCTCGAAAGTCAGAAAGCGGTCATAAACAAGCAGCATGTCCATTCCTCGGGCGGCTACTCCTTGGAAGAATTAACTTTACATTACAACAAAAAGATGCCACATAAAAGACGCCAATGAAGAAGCTATGAGAAAAACATTTTCCGGAAACTTTTTTGCCCTGAAACAGTTGGAGGGTGCCCTGGCATCTAAAAGACACCATGTGTACACACCCTAGCAGGGAGTGTCATACGTTCCAGAAAAGTTGCAAACGTAAACCTTTGTTAGTATAGATGATGTATGTATTACAACGGAGCAGCAAGTGGAATATTTGTCCTCAGCCTTGATTTTTGCAGCATATAATTATTCTTTGCAGTGCAGCACGCATTAATCATTTATTGCCGGCCAATCGATATGTTGTACTTCAAACTTCGGAGCTAATTATCTTAGTTGGAAAACTTAAGAAATTGCCTGGAATTTTTTTTTTCATTTGACATCTCCAGCCTCTACCTATGCTGCTCTGGCAATTTTTCATCCAAAATTTGAGCACAGTAGGATTTTTTCCTGTGAAGCAAGTGATGTAAATTTGTCCTGATTAATGCGTAAGTTTACAAATAGTAATTGAAACGCGTAATGCGAATTGCAATAAATAATATTGATGGAGGGAGGCTTAAACTGCTAAGAGGAGAGAAAGGAGGAGAGGAGCAGTAAACGGGATATTAACTTTTTAATATAGGAACACAAATAACAGTAAAACAGATGATGTGAAATCCTCATCGTAAGCAAATTGTGGAATAAAAAAATGCAATTGAAAAGTTCTCTTACTGTAATTAAACAAATTATTGTAATACACTGGAGATTTTACTTGGAAACGACTTCAAAACTAAGAAACAAATTAGGATTCTCTCTCTCTATGATCTTGAAGAAGATTGGAAGACTTTAAAAAAAGCAAATTGGAAAAGTATTGCCATTTGCAAATTTATATTGCCCGGTGTGTTCTGCTGTTGTAACTGGATCTCCTGTGGATGTTTCCTGCAGCCATAGATGTAATGACAGCAGTTTTCTCTTTATTAGGCTGGAATTTGAGCACTGCTTGTGCCGGGCATGCTGCTGCACAAGGGACAGCCTCCTGCCTCTCCTGTGCATTTTCTCCTTTTTAATTTATTTATTTACAATTTGGAATTACTCATGTTAGTATCTGCTCAAATCACACTAAGGCCTTATTCAGATACCAGTCTTTCATATAAGTACTCTCTATGTTTTCCACAGATAGAACTCTTTTGTAGTCTATGGAACTTTCCAGATATCAGTGAATTTTCGCAGGCAGACTGTTCCGCACCAACACTCGGAGTCATGGAGTCACTGATAAACTCGACAATGAAAGTTTATGGGTTCGTGAAAAAATTGGACAGCACTTGGATGCCACCTATTTTTCACTGACTGATAGGAGAACATTGAGAAACATGAGGGATTTTTTTTCCCATTTAGAAAAACTGATGGAACTCTGATGGTAAAAACTTACATTGACCGAACACTGTTTGAATCAGCTACTGTTTGAATGAGCAAGCCTTAGACCATTTAAACAGAAAATGCAAAGCCATCGATTTCAGTAAGGCAAAAAAGGACAGAGATGAAGGTGACCAATGAGTGGAACAGGCTGCCACAGGAGGTGGTGAGTTCTCCTTCAATGGAAGTCTTCAAGTCTGAGATGGTTTAGGGAGTCCTGCATTGAGCAGGGGGTTGGACACCATGACTCTGGAGGTTCCTTCCAATTCTAACATTGTATGATTCTATGATTCTATGAACCTGACAGAGTACTAAAGAAAAAGATGAAAGAAGTGACCAATTCATCATCTGCAGGGTTTTTAAGTCAGATTTCTTTTTTTGACTTGTACTTTTTCCTAATGTTTTTTTTGCACCACATTTATTAAATTGGCAAGAGAAATTCATGATTTTGCAACCTTGTAGTGCAACAAGTCTAGCATTTATAAAAAAAATCTCTCAAAAACTGCAACTTTTAGTTGTTGCATATAAAATCAGTCCACAGGGAACTGGAACTGAAGCTGTGCAAAATTTTGCAACTTTCTGAAAAGTGTTGCATTTTGTGAGTCTCTCTAAGGCTATGTGCCCACGTTGCAGAAATGCTGCGGAATTGTCCGCAGCATTTCCGCAACTATCCGCCGCGGGTAAAATGCATGCGGAATTCGCATGAGTTTTCCAGCAAAACACAAGCGTTTTGCAAGTGTTTTTGGCTTGTAGAATGCTCGCACTTTTCAAAGCGATTTGAAGCATCGGTTGGAAAAGTGATTGACAGGTTGGTCACATTTGTCATGCATAGTGCTTGACAAGTGTGACCACTTTTTTGCTATTGATGCTGCCTATGCCGCATCAATAGTTAAAGATAGAATGATAAATATAATAAAAAAAATAAAAACTATGGATGTACTCACCTCCTGGCGGCCCCCGATCTCCTCAGCGGCGTTCCCGGTCCTCAGCGGTGCTGCCGGCAAGTTCCATTCCCATGCGTGCTTTGCGAGAATGATCATTGTGATGTCGCGGTCATGTGACCACTACGTCATCAGTCTACCTGATCCTAAAACAGTCAGTCTTGGAGAAATCTTGCAGAAAAGAACAAGAGGTGTCCATATTTGGCTGCAGGCTAAATCCAATTCCCCAACCCATGTATAAGGTCTTTTGTCTTTTGTCAGGGGGGGAGGCTCCTGCTGCAGCTATTAGATAGTAAGGAGGAAGAGTAGGGACATGGCTGAGCTTCTCGTACACACAAAGGGGGTTTTACTTGTATATTTTCTAGTTTTAATAGTAATATAAGACAAAAATGGTGTAAAAAGGGGGGACATTGCTGAGCTTCTAATTCACACAGAGGATTTTTTTTAATGTTGTCTAGTCTTAACCCCTTAACGACCAGAGGTATTTTTGTTTTTGCATTTTCGTTTTTTGCTCCCCTTCTTCCCAAAGCCATAACTTTTTTATTTTTTGGTCAATATGGCCAAGTGAGGGCTTGTTTTTGAGGGACGAGTTGTACTTTTGAACAACACCATTAGTTTTACCATATCGTGTACTGGAAAACAGGAAAAAAAATTCCAAATGTGGTGAAATTGCAAAAAAAAAGTGCAATCCCACAGTTGTTTTCTGTTTGTTTGTTTTACCGTGTTCACTAAATGCTAAAACAGATATGCCGTTATGATTCTCCAGGTCATTATGAGTTCATCGATGCCGAACATGTCTAGGTTCTTTTTTATTTAAGTGGTGAAAAAAAATTCAAAAGTTTGTTAAAAAAAATTGCGCCATTTTCCGATACCTGTTGCGTTTCCAATTTTTGTGATCTCGGGTTGTGGTTAAAGGGGTTAAAAGTAATACAAGACAAAATGGTATTAAAAGGGAGGGGATTAAAGGAGGAAGGGTTGTAATATTTTTTTTTTTTTGGTGAATTTTCTGTGTTTATCGTTTCTTAGAATATAAAAGAAGGTCAAACCGATCTACAAATCTGGTTTAAAACTTCTATGGCAAGTCATCAGATTAAAAAAGAAAAAATCCTATAAGTGATAGCATTTACCAGCCATATACACAAGTCAGGCGAACTAAGCAGTCACTCCTGCATCTGTAATAATGTGTTTGTGAAAGCATTTAGGAAATGAAAGGGCGTTCGTATCGGCAATTGCGCTTGAACTGTCAGCTCCCTGTCAGCATTAATAGCCTATGTTAGGGATACAATGTGGCACATCGTGGTCGCCGGCTGATTAGTATATGTATAAGCTTCTATTAAATCAGGAGAAAAAGATGATCCTGAAAGATCCTTCCCCTTCACATCGCGTTATGTTCGGCTTGCATGAAGCTGAGTTAAATTATTTGTGTCAAACAAGCCCGGATGTTCAGCCTGCAGTTACGGTCACACAATTTACAAAGATTATCATTACCCTGTCAGACAGAGAGGATTAGAAGTTTACTGGAGAAGGACAAAAATTAGCTGCAAGGTGAAAAAATTTGCTTAGAGAGCCACGGCGGTAATGTAGGGACACCAGCGGTTATGGAGGAATAAAGTGCATGGGGTTTGGCATCAATTTACAGAGAAACTTTAATCTTTTCTTGCCAGGAACATCTGCCATCCCGCTACAATGGTCAGGATTGGAGATAACGTTGATCCTGACCATTTACCTCTTACATATCCTAGCCAAACAGCAAACACAGCAAATAAGAGGTCAACCACGTGTACCGCTTTGGTCTCTTCACAAAACTGTTATGGCAGGCAGAGGGCCGAACAAAACTCCGCAGACTTGCCTATTAAAGGGGTTCTGCTACATCAGGAGATAGCTAGGATCTACAATCACTTTTTGATTGATTTGGCTCTGAATGTCAGGACACTTCTACTCCTGAGAAAAACTGACCCGTTGGATTCCAAACTATCCAAAAGTCAAGGAACTGCAGAATTGCTCAGTTTAATTTCCATTGTACAAGGCAAATCTGTGAACAGCTCACAGCATGAAAGCAATGATGCGGCTCCTTCATTCTCATGACTGTTGCAGCTCTAAGCAGTCAGACCTCCACCATTCCTAAAGTGGTGGCCTATGTGCGAGTATTTCATATGCCAGTCTAACAGGAGATTGTTGGATTACTGTACTGTAACTTGTGGCAAATTTAATAATAAAAGGTGAATGCTGTTAAATTTGGTACATCTAAGACTGTACTAAAGTTAGAAAATGAAATCTATGATTACTATGAGCAGGTGCAGATTTTTGCCATTTTCTAGTTGCTGTTCATCTGACTGTCTGTTTGCCTAATCCATTTGTCTTGAAGCGCTACCTTCCTGGTATTCTGACCACGGACCATGACCTACCTACGCCTTTCTCTTTCCCCTTAGTTTATGATGAGCTCTCTTGGTATCTAACTCCAGACCTCTTGAGTACCCTGCCTCACTGCATGTCCATGAGTAGTGACTAGCATCACACTAAGAAAAAGGAATCCCCTGATTAATTGAATATAGTGAACGTACCCTGCTGAGCAGCAGATGAAAACAGCTTTTAAAGAAGCATGAATTGGAAATTGAAACAGCACTGCAGTACAGTGTTAGTGAGAATAGGCAAAATAAGGCAATGAAGTTTGCCACAAAAATTCATAATTTTGCAATGACTGGAGGATAATAAAATAAAAAAAGTGTAGTTACTATTTAATAAATCAGTATAAAAGTCATTCATCAAGCCTCAATTCTCTATAGCCATGCCCACATGTGAGTGTGGTACAAATAGCAAAAACTTTGTTCAGTTTGCAAGTTTCTGAGGATCTGTGTCACGGCGGTAACTCACATGCCTACTCAGCGACATGACCTGGCTTCTCCTCATGCCAGGTCGGCTCGCTAAGTTCTGCCTCTTGCAGCATTTCTCTGCACTGCCTCAACAGCATGCTGCTTCAATTTGGCTATCTGC
>VIAB01003816.1:38657-49904 GCA_009801035.1 Oophaga pumilio
GGTGTGTCCAAACTTTTGGTCTGTACTGTATATTCTTTTATTTTATTATTTATTGTTAATGGAGAAAAAGGGTGTCATTGCAAATTTTAGATTTTTTTTCTTTTTAATTTTTTAAAATATTTCTTGTTTAAGTCTTTTAAAGGGACTTGAACATGAGTTTGTCTGATTGCTTATAGTATATATTGCAATACATTATTATTATATATATTATATTGTAAATTGAGGTCTCCAATGAAGCTGACCATGTTGCTGAGCTTCACAAGAATGTGAAGAAGGCAGCGACGATTGCCTTCAGCGGTATCCCCCACTAATATGGTAACCCATTGGTGCCCCATGGTTGAAATGCGAGGGGCCAATAGGATCTGGTGACTTTGCATATCGACAATGTCTACATTTAAATGCCACTGTAAGAGATTGGTAGCGGCTTTTAAAAAATTAACAGCAGCGATTGGAGCTCAGCTCTGTTTGCATTTGTTAGAGACAAATGCTGGTTATGTAACTTGCTGGTTATATTACATAGCCTGCATCTACTGCATGTGGAGAGAGCATAGCTCCTGAGTATAGGAGACGGCTATCTTGTCAAAAATGTGGCCTGTACAAAGCCTCATGTTATCCAACCAGCAAAACAAGCTCTCATTGGGTCTGAACTGGTGGATTATATTCACTTAATGTCCTATATGCTTTATTAATTAATAAACAACTATCAGTAGCAATGTCTACAAGATGAGTAAAATACTTCCTTATAAAATATTGAATAGAATAATTTAAATATTTCATTAGAGGACATTACTGCTTGTTATACTCAAGGATGTGTAGTATACTGCATTTTCCTTTATCGGATGCATATGTCATATAGAGAGGAGGGAATACTTTCTACTTCACATCTAATATCGTGCCTGTGACATCTGTAGATTGAGTGGATGCAACAACAGGCGGATTATAAATAGGACGCCGAGCTGAATTAGGTCAGACGCTAATGACTCCTAAAGAACTGTCAGTGTGGAATGGTGGCATTGATTGAAAGGTTCATGGGTGGACGTTTCACTTTCTATATGACACCAGCATACAAGAAAGTTGAGGCTTGGAAAAATTCTACTAAGTAATCAAAATAAAGCTGGAGGTTTGAAATGGAGACTATCCTGAATTATCTGTCAGATCTCACAGCCTGAGGTGTAACTTGAAGCTTCTGGGCTTAATACAAAATCTTGTAAAATGACTCTACCTACCAAGTACTGTATATTACTATTGAGTTATGGGGGTAGCGGGGCTTTTGGGTCCCCTCAGACACCAGGTGTGTTTGCTACCTCAGCACACCCCAAACTACACATATTATCCCAGTGCAAATGTCAAAAATATTATAGGATAGATTCTAAAAAGTATCCTTTAAACATGAAAATTTGAAACCCGTATAAAAAAAATTACTCATTTAAAAAATTATAAAATTACCACTATGACTTTTTCTAGGATAAAAGTCATATCATTTTTCCCCTTTTAATACAATGTGGCTCAATACCATCTGCATCTGAAAGTTTCTTGTGACCTACAAACATCTTGGGTCTCCTCCTGCCACAGATTATAGCAATGTACGTAATTAGTGACTAGACGAAATTGTGCCAATTTACAACAAAATCATGCAAACCTGATCACTATGACCTGATTCTTTAAGTAGATTCACACAGAAAATTCTATCTGTAGGGATTTTACCTTTTTCCTAAGATTTCCATACACATCAGATTGCTATCAGCCAAAGGTTCATTTAACCAGCAGCTATCTGCCTAGCATGTGACATCTTAGAGGTGCCTGCAAATGGCAGCCTGGTAAAATTAGGTCATACCCTCACCCAACACCGTTATTATTAACCCTGCTATATTTGTATCAAGCTGATATCCAACAGACTCAACCAGTTAGCTGTCAGAAAATGTTGAGAACCTTTGTAGGGTCAGTGGATGTCATTAATGAGGAAAGAATCAGACAGACTATTCACATATCGGCATGGTAATCTCTTAGGCCATTCCAGTGTAGATGATTGATGAAAAGTCTGAAGCACATTGACTAGAGCTGGTCTGTTCAGCATGCAACTATGTAAGATTTTATGATGGTTGTTTTTATGGAATTTTCTTAATAAAGAAGAAATACCTTTTATCAAAAATTACAGTGTTGGATCTGCTTTTCATGTTGACTGATGAAAAGGACTGTTAGCCAGATAGATATACCTGTAGGGTATTTCCCTAAGGTGTCATGTTGGCAATTAGTACCATGTTCGGAGGTCAAGCTGGCTATGGATTTAGCTTCAAAGCTTCCTTAAGCTTTAATAATGGTAGATACCAACTCATTACCAGACATGAGTGAAAGCAAGTTGTTAGCCACATGTATAGCGGTGAGAAATGCTTAGAACTTGTAATCAAAGGTGAAACAGGCAGGAACAAATTCAACCATTGCTTGAGGCATGTTGCAGGGCCAATATGGTACACGGGGGAATAGTGTGATCTAGGATATTTTTAGAATGGGATATATCAGTGTTGTTTAAAGAGATTCCTTAGCAATGCATCTGGTGAAAAATTCAGGTTTCCACCGTCTTCAAATTAGCCCTCTTTTACTCTGGTGGCAGTTTTACATACCCTTGGCATTCTCTCAGGTAGTTTCGTTGGGTAGTCATATGGAATGAATATCCAGCAATCTTGAAGAAGTTCTATGAAGTGCTGATAAATGATGTGCTGTCAGTTTGTGGCTCTTGAGGATATTAACTCTGATGAACTTGTCATCTGCAGTAAAGGTAGTTCTTGGTCTTCCATTCCTGGGGTGGTTCTCATGATTCTAGATTCAAGATTCTATCAATTTTCCAAACAGACCTTCATGTCTAAAAGTAATTGTGGACTGTCGTTTCTCTATACTTAGTTGAGTGGTTGCTGCCATTTTCTCACTTAGAACAGTTGTGGAATAGTGCTCACCACTATATGGCACTGTATGGAACTGTAAAACAAAATTGCTTTTACACAGCACACCAGATAGTCGCAACCACTTTCTGAAGGCTGGTGATTCCACAATTGATCTCTTAAGTAGGTGTGGCACCCCAGGAGTCCGGATGCCACAGTGGCAAAGCCTACCTCACAGGGGGTGATGTCATGCCTGGAAGCCCGTAGGGATTCCCTTAGCAGGAAATACTCACACACAACAGCTTTCCTGACTCCAGGCCAGAAGGGGAAGCTCTAAACCAGGTTTCAGGGGAACTTCCCTATAAGTTCTGGTCTGGAGGTGAGGTTAGTCAGAGAATGTGAGACAGTGGAGGAAGAGGATGCAAGTGATGAGAACCTGGGAGTGGAGCTGCAGCTAAGCTCACCCAGTCCTGAGCGCAACAGACCGGACACCGGAGTCCCTGGATGTGTGGGAAGTGCATGCCCAGCAACTGAATCCGGAGAACAGGAGATTGCAGGTCTCCTGGTCACATCTGACGCCCGAAGGCACAGCAGCAAACTAGAGCCTACAGTCATTACAAGGGAGTGACATCAGGGAAAAGGTTAGAGCAGTCTGCCATATGGGTAGTGTTCTACTTAAAGGACAGACTGAGAGAGGGGCTTGAACAGAGCTTATAGCTGCAAGTACCTCCAAGAGCAGCACAGTTGGGAAGCTTACAACCCCACCTGACTATGGGGATTCCTAACTGCTTCCAGGCTGGCTTGATCTCCAATACCACCTGCACCTGTGCGCCGGACTGTACCTACAATTAAAGGTAAAGAAACTACAGCCCTTGTGTCCGCCAATCATTCCCGCATCCCAATGTCTACAACCCCTCATCGACTGTCCCGGTAGCCCTGGGGCCCCACTCCACCTGTGGGGAGCAGAACCATCTCAGCTGCACCACCACCAGCCCCAACGGTCCCTCTAAGCAGCGTCGGCCATCTATAGCCGAATACCACAGGTGGCGTCACAAACAATTTCCTTCAAACATTCTCTCATCCCTTTTAATTGCGCTCCCAGGGCCACGGACCGGGTCACTGCAGCCGTGACCACCCTTTAAGAGTCGTCAGACCCTGCCCTAGCGGGTGTCGCAATCTGGTGTCACAAAAAGGATTGCGTAGCTCGGTAGTACCAGGTACAGTGTGCCATAGACTTTATTAAACTGTACTAATTGCCGCCATTACAGCGCCACACGGCGCGTGGGAAGCAAAGGGGGCGTGCCATCGTGGGCGGAGCCTGAGAGAAAGCACGCTCGGACGTGAGTAGCGGGAAACAGGGAGCTGAGGCCTGGAATCCCGGTGTGCGCAATTCACCATGCCGACAGAGCGACTAAGCCAGAGGAAACTCAGTGCCTGACTAAGATTCTCTAGGGGGCAAGAAAATGTCCACTCCGAGTGGAGATCCAGCGGCGGCCGCAGCCCCCCTAGTACCACTATCAATGCCTTACATACCGGGAGCGGCCTGGTTAACGCAATACTCAGGGGAGTAGCATACCCTGAGCGATTTCAAGGAGAGACTGTGTAGTTTGTTTGAAGTGAACCCCTTGTCTGAAAACCAAAAAGTCAGCATTCTCATTGAACAGTTAACTGGTGCTGCCCAAGGGGAAGTAAAGTCCTGGCAGGACACTGACAAAGGGACTGTTAAGCAGATCTTGGCCAAGCTGAAGGACACCTTTGACACCCGCACTGCAGCAGAGATAAAAATTAGATTTTTTGGGTGCAAACAAAGGGTACAAGACAGTATACAGGACTATGCCCTTAATCTTCAGGAGGCGCTGCGGGCCATAAAGCAAATTGACCGTGACAGCGTGCAAGATGGGGATAGATTGTTAAAAGAGCAATTTATTGAAGGACTCCTATCCAGCAATCACATGACACATCTGCGCATCATGGCCCTACAAAACCCTGACCCAAACTTTGCACACTTTAAAGATAGAACTATCCGGGTGCTACACGAACCAAATGACAGCCGCATAGGGTCCCCAGGCGCCCAGCAATTACATACCACCAGGAGGCGGCATCCTTCCCTCAGGCCCCCGTTGAGGCCGACGTGCAGACTTTGGATAATGATCCATCTGCAGAACTACGTCTTCAGGTCCAGAAGCTGATCAAAAGTGTGGCTGCACTAGCCAAAACCGTGCAGTCCATACAAGAGTCCCCAAAGGAGACTGGCATCCAATCCAGATGACGTCCCGTGGCAACGATGGAAGAGGATCCCACCGACCAGAGGGAGAGACAACGATCGCTACAATGAGAACGGGCGACCCATTTGTCGCCGCTGCAGCAAGGCGGGGCCAATCCCCAGGAGTAAGATGACCATGCCCACACAGCTGGTGAGACAAGTACATTGGAGGACGGTCGGTCCTCCCAGTTGTGATTGATGGCATCCCGATGACCGCTTTAGTGGACACCGGCTCTCAGGTGACGACTATGCCACATATTCTTTATAAACGGTACTGGGCTGACTCTGATATTGCCCACGGCCCAGGTAATGAGCTGACAGTAGTTGCCAGCAATGGCCAGCCTTTGCCACGAGTGGGGTATAAGGAGGTGACCATTAAGGTGGAGTGAGTAGAATTGAAAGCCCAAGGTCTGATAATTGTAGACATTGATCGACGAGAATGTAACCCAATGATGACCTTAGGTACTAATGTGATAGAAAACTGTCTTGGTGAGGTTATCGTTTTGTTGCAACAGGTAGCCAAAACTGCTGGTTCCAGTGAGCAGCGGGTCCTACAGAAGGAGATCAAGGCCCTGATGCAAAGACAACAGGTAGAGCTGTCTGGCGAAGAAGTCGGCAGTGTCAGAGTGAGTGATCCGTTTCCCATTGCAGTACCCCCAAGGAGTGAAATGGTAATTTGGTGTCGGGCAGCCATAGGCCTCAGGGGTCAAGATTACCAGGCCCTGGTAGAACCAGTGTACTCTGATAGCAGATAGTTCCTTTAGTCCTCGTTAGAAAGAAAGATGGTACAATGAGGATGTGTGTTGACTACAGGCAGATTACAGTGTACACATAAGGACGCCTACCCATTACCCAGAATTGAGGAATCATTAGCTACACTGAAATCCGCTATTTCTCCATTCTAGATGTCACCAGTGGGTACTGGCAGGTTCCCGTGGCAGAGGCGGATAGAGAGAAGACTGCCTTCACCCATGGGTTTAAGCGAGTTCAACTGTATGCCATTCAGGCTTTGAAATGCACCAGGGACCTTCCAGAAGTTGATGGAGTGTTGCCTTGGGCACAAGAACTTCGAGACAGTTCTGTTGTACCTGGATGACGTCATTGTCTTCTCCAAGACCTATGAAGACCATTTGAAGCACCTGGCAAGGTGTTCGAAGCCCTGTCCAACTTTGGCCTGAAAGTAAAGCCGTCCAAATCCCACCTTCTGAAGCCCAAGGTGCAGCACCTGGGTCACGTAGTGAGCGAGGAAGGCGTAGCACCAGACCCCAACAAAGTTACTGTTATCAGGGACTGGTCATGGCCCAGCAACATTCATGAAGTACAGCAGTTCCTCGGGTTGGTAGGCTACTTCTGAAGGTTCATCAAAGACTTTACTGAAGTAGCCGCACCCCTGAAAAACTTTCTCATGGGCCAACCCAAGAAGGCCAGGAAGAAAAGTCCTTCATTTGACTGGAATGACAGACTAGAAAGATGCTTCACCCGGTTGAAGTTGGCTCTTGCGGCAGATGAAGTCCTGACCTATCCAGACTATGACTAACCATTCCTACTTTATACTGATGCCAGCAATTTGGGATTGGGAGCAGTGCTGTCAAAAGTGCAGAAAGGCAGAGAAAGAGTGATCGCCTATGCCAGCAGGAAGCTTCGTCCCACTGAAAGGAACCCTGACAACTACAGCTCCTTTAAACTGGAGTATCTCAGCATAGTCTGGGCTGTGACCGAGTGATTCAAACACTACCTGGCTTCAGTGAAGTTTACCATCTTCACGGACAATAATCCGCTGACTCATTTGGAGACCGTAAAGCTAGGTGCACTGGAGCAGCGCTGGATGGCCCGGCTGTCCAACTACGAGTTCACCATCAAGTACCAAGCGGGGCATAAGAACGCTACTGCTGATGCACTGTCCAGGATGCCCAATTTACCAGATGGGGAAGAAGACCAGGAACAGCTAGAAGAAATAGAGTTACCAGCCTTCCATCACCCTGGAGCGGCCCAGTGCTCCCACTGTATGATGAGGGACAAGCGCTATGCCAAGCAGGTAGACACGTTGAATCTGTTGCCCCACCATGAGCGGGCAGAGACGCAGGATAGTGATCCAGCAGTCTGCCTAGTAAAAGAATTGCTGACGCAAGCTGATTCGCTCACTGGACCAGATGCTCCACAAGAGACTCAACAGTTGTGGAAGGAAAGGGGCACATTATTCATCTACGAGGGGAAACTGTGTTGGAGAAATATCAACTCCCGAACCCATGAACTGGTCTGGCAGGTAGTGGTCCCGAGGCGGGATGCGCCAATGGTCTTAGAAGCATACCACGATGGTGCAGGACACTTTGGGTGGAAGAAGTTGGAAATCCTGCTACGTGAGCAATTCTACTGGGTTGGCATGAGGAAAGCAATCGAGAAGTGGTGTCGAGAATGTGGTCCATGCAACCTGAGGTGGAAAGACCGTGATAGCCAGAGGGCTCCCCTACAGCACATAGTCACCAAACAACCACTTAACTGGTAGCCTTATAGGACCATGTGAAGCTAGTCCCAAGCCGGTCAGGCTATGTCTACGCCCTCAACATAGTAGACCACTACTCCGGGTTTCTGGTAGTCGTGCCTGTCAAAGACCAAACAACGAAGACTGCAGCCAAAGCGTTTCAAGAACACTTGTCTACCACACGGCTACCCTGAATGAGTGCTTATCGACCAAAGCCGAGCATTTGACGCAGAAGTGTTCCAGGGGTTCTATAACCTATATGGCTGCAAGAAAATCAGGACGACACTGAACCATCCACAGACAAATGGCATGTGCGAGAAGATGAACCAGGTAGTAATTGACCTGTTGAAGACCTTGCCCCTGGAAGAGCGAAACAAGTGGCCAGAAAAGTTGCCAGATCTGCTAGATCTCTACAATCATATCCCAGTAAACACCACCAACTGCACATCCGGCCTACTTGATGATACCAAGATCAGGCAAGTTGCCCATTGACTTGGACATAGGAGTGCTAACACCTGAGATGACATCACCAGATGCTGACTGGGATAAAGAGCGGCAGCAACAATATCGCAAAGTGCAAGAATGCGTGGAGAATAGTTTGTCCCAGGCAAGACAGAGGCAAGAAAGAAATTATAATCAGCACGCACCTGCAGTTCCCTTGTCACCTGGAGAACGGGTACTCAAAAGGAAGAGACAAGCTCACAAACTAGATGACCAGTGGGAGGCTGAACCATACACCATTGTGCCTTCAGACTTTGATAACACCAAGGTGTGCCTCATCAGTAAAGATGGAGGAGAAACCTCAGCAGCAGTGTCAAAGGACCATCTAAAACCATGCCCTGACCAACTGTAGGAAAAGATTGAAGACCAAGACATTCTTCAGCCAGTCGAAGAAGTCGAGGAAAAGATCAGTACTGTACTCGGCGAGTTCCCTTCAAATTGGACAAGAGTGAACCAGGCCATAGTCGTGCCCGTCTTAACCTTTCCCCAGCTGGAAGTGCCAGAAAGAGAAGCAATTCAAGACCAACCTGAAGATCCACGAGCTCAATTAACTGAAGCCACATCTGCAGTGGAACGCGAACATGTGCCCCCTGCTAGCGGTGAATCTGTCAGACCCACGGTGAGTCTAAGAAGTCGCAGACGACTGCCCAGCTTACCAATAAACACACCAGGCCAGGCTAGATCATTACAGGCACCTGTACTGCGCAGATCTACCCATAGTACTAGAGGTCAGGTCCCAGCCCGGTATAAGGACTAAAATCTAAGTGTAATGCTAATGTAACTAAGTTAATAATGTTTATAATTGCAACTGTTAAGTGTATAAGCCTACAGAGATACTGTAAGAACTTTTGAGCATTCTTGTTTTCTATATGGACAATTAGGTCACTGGACTCGTAGTGACCAGGACAATACTTGTAAGTAGTTAGCGCTTCCTGTGCTTGTCATTGGTTTCACATATCACCGATGGCTACAGAATAAAAACCGTCTGGCGTGACCGAAGAAGTAGTCCAACCAGGTGACCACTAATGCCCTGTAGTCACGCCCAGGGCCTACATTGGGGGTTTAAGACGGGTCCCCATATTGCACTATGGAGGGTGAAAAGGACACCCCAAATCAGGGTCTCGCCAAAGTTATGTATCTGTTGTCAAAATCTTGTAAATAGTTTTGTTTTGTTCTTTTTTATGTTTCCTCAGCCTGGGAGTACTGAATTGTACTAGGGGAGAATGTGGCACTGCAGGAAGCCGGATGCCACAGTGGCAAAGTCTCCCTCACAGAGGGTGATGTCATGCCTGGAAGCACGAAGGGATTCCCTTAGCAGGTAACACTCACACACAACACTTTTCCTGACTCCAGGCCAGAAGGGGAAGCTCTAAACCCGGTTTCAGGGGAACTTCCCTATAAGTTCTGGTCTGGAGGTGGGGTTAGTCAGAGAGTGTGAGACAGTAGAGGAAGAGGAAGCAAGTGAGGAGAACCTGGGAGTGGAGCTGCAGCTAAGCTCACCCAGGCCTGAACTTAACAGACCGGACACCGGAGTCCGTGGTTGTGTGGGAACTGCAAGCCGAGCAACTGAATCCGGAGAACATCTGAAGCCCGAAGGCACAGAAGCAAACTAGAATCTAGAGTCACTACGAGGGAGTGACACCAGGGAAAAGGTTTGAGCAGCCTGCCATACGGGTAGTGTTTAACTTAAAGGACAGACTGAGAGAGGGGCTTGAACAGAGCTTACAGCAGCCAGTACCTCCGAGAACAGCACAGTTGGGAGGCTTCCAACCCCTCCTGGCTAGGGGGATTCCAAACTGCTTCCAGGCTGCCCGGATCTCCAATACTGCCTGCACCTGTGCTCCGGACTGTACCTACAATTAAAGGTAAAGAAACTACAGCTCTTGCATCCTCCAATCATTCCTGCATCCCAATGTCTACAACCCCTCACAGACTGTCACGGTAGCCCTGGGGTCCCACTCCATCTGTGGGGAGCAGAACCATCTCTGCTGCATCACCACCGGCCCCAGTGGTCCCTCTAAGCAGCGTCGGCCCTCTATAACTGAATACCACAGGTGGCGTCACAAACAATCCCCTTCAAACATTCTCTCATCCTTTTTAATTGCGCGCCCAGGGCCATTGACCAGATCACTGCAGCCGTGACCACCCCTTTAAGAGTCGTCAGACCTGACCCGAGTACCCCATTGCCCTAGCGGGTGTCGCATATGCATACCTGTTCATTGAAAGCCATTCCAGGTGACTAAGTGATGAAGCTGCTTGGCACAATGTCTAGAGAGTAAAAAGCTGTTGTGAGCAGGTTGCGGGATGCAGTGACGGACAGGAGGCAAAGCAAGGGTTAACAAGTTTAATAACAGGGAAATACTCCACGCAGGGGGCAATGGGTTAAACAGTGGAATAAACAGTACAATTAGCAAAGGATATTCTGAGGAAAAGAATAAAGGATCAGGTAACGGCAGTTCCTGTGAAGCACTTGTGTCAGGAGTTCCTTAAACTGTAGCTCCTGCTGGGAACTCACTAGTGCCGGCAATGGCTGGAGCGGTGTCTTTTCCAGGAAGTTCCTGTGGGCATCAATGCCCTGTCTTTCGGAACCTTCCGCTGAGCCTAGTCCACATGCTGCAGTGGCTGAAAAGGGTGCGGGCCACAGTACCGTACGAGTCCAACGTGGCTCAGCAAATATAAACTGGCAAAACTCAGGTGACAAGCGTCAGTCCTGTGCCCGGTCCCTCTAATGTGACACGTGCACTGTACTCACAGAGCCAAAGTGTTTGGCATCTTGTTCTCTGTAGTCACCTGCACACTGCACCTCGATCTCGGTCAGTTACCGGGCACTTCTCTATGCTGCGCGCTGCCTGTTCCCGCCAAGACTGAAGCAGAGACAACAGCTGGCGCGATGCTTCTCCAGCGAGGTCCTGCAGACCACAGTCCGGCGACGAGGACAGCAGCAAGAAGTCCTGAACTCTGCCCTGGCTTTTAGGCTGACATGCGGTACTTAGCTGAACAGGGCTCACACTGTACATCTCCTTTTCTCTGGTCCCCACGGCTGGTGGCGGTAGACGACGGACACTAACCTGCGCGTGGCGGGTGCTCCTGTGGAGCCCAGCTGTGACTGAAGCCACATCTTCCAGAGGGGT
>VIAB01003816.1:70770-86733 GCA_009801035.1 Oophaga pumilio
TGGCCAGTGGACAAGAGGTACTGGGTTCGACTCCTGACACGGACTGCCCCATTACCATCCTGTAGTCCGTTTCAAAAACAAAAGCACATAGCAGGTTTTCTTAAAATCTGCCTTGGACAAATAGCTTGCCCAAGACAAACACTTTTATTTTGCATTCCAATCACAGCTATGCCTGTGACTGCAATGCACTCTCCCGCTGCCTCAATACACCTCTGTGCGCATCCTGGGGGGGGGGACACAAAGCAACCCTCGCATATGTCACCGGTCAGTGCCTCACAATATATATGTAAAAATTTTAGCTTGAGGATGAGCCGCAAAAAGAAATATAAGATTCAGATCTTGGGCTAGTGCATCTGTGAAAAATTATGGCTTACTTTAGCTCAGGTTCCGCTTGCATACTCTGCAAAAATAAGAGGATATTATTGCCAAGATGAAGTTCCAAAAATGTTTAACTGTTCTCACCCTCCCTACACACAAAAAAAACCTAATTCCTGACTGCAATTAATGTGCCAAAAAGGCCAGTCTGGAGAATTTCCTGTTTAGTGCCACATGCACCTCTGCAATCTCAGAATTGGCCATTTACCTTGAACACAGACAAGGTATATCAGAAGAGGAAACCACAGTAGATCTGCAAGTCCTTGCTCTGCTAGAGGCCTAAGCTGCAGAGACAAATTTGCAAGCAGCAAAATGGTGAGAGAATTTGCAATAGCACTCAGTAAAACCAGAAGTTACACAATTTTACAGGCCCTCATTTTATCTTATTTTTGCAGTCTGGATGATGTGTTTCGGCCATTCTGTCCTCCCGGCCTCGCTGCTGAATTTCAATTGACTTAATAATCAAGGCCGGGATCACAATTGCGTTCGGCTGGTCAGCGTATGGCTGCGTACTTCCTCCCTTAATCTCTAGCTACACTCCGCCTACTTCCGCATGCGTCCTGCTTCATCCTGCATACCTATCTTTAACATTGGGTACGCAGGGACATGCGGAAGTATGGATGCGTCCGTATGTGGCGCTTTGATGTGCCGCAGAACGCAACATGTTGCGTTCCCGTGCGGTCGTCGGGCACATCAAAACCCCGCATGCACACTCGTACGCATACAACGCATGTCCCTGCGTACCCAATGTTAAAGATGGGTACGCAGGACGATGCAGGACGCATGCGGACGTAGGCGGAGCGTAGGTGGAGCTTAAGGGAGGAAGTACGCAGCCATACGCAGACCAGCCGAACGCAAGTGTGGACTTAGCCTAAGACTGGGTCAGTCTTTTTATCTATATGATGTGCCCTTCCAGTGAACATCATAAGTAGGGATATAAACCAGCAGTATGCCTCATAAAGGCATATAATGATATAAGTGACATATTTATCATGTAAATGTCCCATATAATATGATGTATTACAGTTAATGATATTGCATAAGCACCATGAGATGGACAGCAACAAACAGGAACTTGTAAAGGACTTCAACCTACTCGGATCGATGACTGAAGATGCAGATGTGTAGCCCAGCTGTAACTGGAGCCACATGTTACCCTGGAGAATGCACGGAAAGGTAAATCCACGATAACCCATTGCACACAACATTTCACATTTTTCCCTGGTACCACCAGAGGGAGCCCTTGAGATGACAGCAGTGAGATAAGGCAGTCTTGCTGCGAGTTAGCTAGTCTTTGGTTTTACCTCAGAACAGGAGAACACCTCAGAGAGTGAGAGGAGAGAGACGTTCCTGTCAGACGAGACGGAAGAAAACGAGCTAGTTACCTCAGACATGCTGAGAGGGAACTCTAGCCAGAAAGAAAGACTTATCTGAAAGCCTGAGGACTCCAGCAAACACTCAGCTTATATAGTGGAGTCCAGTGTAGTGGAAAGGATTGCCACTTGGTCTGGTCAAGGTTGAGTCCACTGAGATTCCAACAGTGAGCTGTTTCAGAAAGTAAGCGTGCCGACGCTTGGAGAGCGGTGAAGAGAAGGAAGCTGACATCTACTGCTGCTTGTGCTTATGATAGTGGTGAGAGTAGGACGACAGGCAAGTGGAAAAGGGAAATAGAGTGAACGAGGTCAACCAGCATTAATAGCTTACCTCGACTCTGCACCACCGGACACCGGGTCCGCGCTTACCAGCATCTGCACGACTGGTAAGAGACACCGGAGACCCTGCTGGACTACAAGTCACAGAGGGGCCCTTCAGTGCTGATATGTAACCGGGGTCAGGAAGAACAAGAGTCTAGCAGGGCCCTGCATATAGAGACTAGTTCTGTCCAAAAGAAGGCTCCACCACAAGATCAGCCGGGCGTAGCAAAGAGAACGGAGTTAAACTTTGTTTTATGCAAGTTAAAAACTCACACTCATATAGACGTAAGGAGGCCTTACACCTACTCAGTGGATTACTGGATGTGCATCCTCCACCCTGACGGCCTCCCGGGACGTGCCTGCAACTTCATCACTAGTAAAGGTACAGAAAGAGACTGCCTTGTGTGTGTGTTTGCTTTATTGCTCCTTCACCCCTGCATCGCCATATACCTCGAGGGATCAGTCTCGCCTGTGGGAGACTTAACATCTTGCTGCCCAATAAAAACCCCTCAGAGGATTCACCCTGCAGCGCTGGTCACCCTGACCAGGAACCACAGGTGGCGTCACGAACATTCTATCAATCCCCTGTAAATATCCCCCTTTTAGTGAGCGCCCAGGGCAACGGACCGAGCTGCGCTACCCGTGACATCCCCCAGTGAAGTGAACAGGCTCGGTGCCGAGTACCCCAAAGCCCTGCTATGTGCGACTCACAATGATGACACAGAAAGTCAATAGGAGAATAGCTATGGGCAACAACAAAGTCACTGGACAAGATCTTCAAATAAAGAAACAATTCACTGGCGACGAAGACATGGTTTGTACATAGTTTGGTCTTTTCTTTGGTAACATACGGATAAAGAACCTGTATGATAAAGAAACAAATCAGAAGAAGAATAAACACCTTCTAAATGTATTGCTGTAGAAGGATTTTGGAAATCAAGCCAGACATGTCACTCGAAACAAGGATCACCAAGCTACGACTTGCCTACTTTGGACACATCATATAAAAAGAGCAATCACTGGAGAAGGACATCATAATTGGAAGAATAGAAGGAGCAAGGTGAAGAGGAAGACCAGCAACCCGATGGCTTGATACTATCAAGATAACAATGGAGAAGATCCTGGTGGACCTATCTAGGCTTGCACAAGATCAATCTTCCTAAAGAGAATTCATCCATCAAACCATCATGGCTTCAAATCGAGCCGAAGGCCATTAAATAAATAAATAAATAGTCTGAACTCATTAAAGGGGGTTATCCAGGACTATTTTATTTTGTCCTATATACCTAAGAGCTACCTGCCTGTTCTGCCCTGCACTGATCTCTGCCAGCTGAGAGTGGTCACAGATTGCTCCTGCTGGCGATTCTGTTGACATCACATTGATAGGGCAGCTGCTTCCTGGTCTGGGCTGCTCTGTTGATGGGGCGTGATTGCCAATGTCAAACTGATTGACAGCCAGCTCCCCGCTGCCTAATTGTGGGGAGCCAGCTGTCAATCTGCACAACATCAGCAGTCATGCAACATCAATAGAGCAGTTCGAGGAGGAAAGAGCTGTTCTGTTGATGCAAGATCAAATGTAGCAGCAGAATTTCTGGTAGGAGTGGTCCTTAAGTTGCTGACAGGCAGAATAAGTATGTAGTTAGCAAGTAATCAGTTCTTATCCCCTGTGGAAGGTCGGTTCACTTAGCTGCTCCTCAAAGTAGACACAGGCACACGTGTGGTTAAAGTCTCTGGGTGGTTTATTGCATCATAAACCAAAAACCCAAACTGGTAACAGAAAAACAGCCTGTCTGGTTCAAATGAAAGTAAAAAGTTCATATACAGTCCTGCCCAGTTCCTCTGGGACAACACATGTGGCAGCTCTGGCAGGAGCTGAAGGACTGGAGGCTTTCTCTCCTCCACAAAACACAGACAGAGAAAAAAAAACTGACTGGACATTTAACTCCCTCCAGGCACACCCTGGAGGTGGAGATATGGTGAGTAGGCATCCCACCCATCTCTGACCTACCCACCATGAAAGCCAGGCCAACATAGTGACTGGATTGCTCTCAGCACATATCTCATTTAACTCCCTCCAGCCACACCCTGGAGGTGGAGATATGGTAGGTAGGTGTCCCGCCCATCTGTGACCTACCCACCATGAAAGCTAGGCCCATATAGCGACTAGATTGCTCTCATCACATATCACGCTGGAGAAAACACTTATGGCTTTAATATCATGCAGGAGAGCAACCTTTGCGACAAATATTTCCCCCTCACATCCGGCGCCAGCGACCCTGTCACATATTCCCCCTCCCTGTCAAAAGCCGGGGGCTTTGGCATCTGTGTTCCCGTGTAACTTCCCGGGCCTATGTTCGACGTGGAACCTGAAATCCTGGAGGCCTAAGAACCGTCTCGTCATACGGGCATTCTTACCCTTTTTCTCCCTTAACCATCTCCTAGGGGCAGGATCGATCACAAGTTTGAACCTCCGGCCTAGTAGATAATACCTCAGTGTATCCACTGCTCATTTTATGGCTAGACACTCTTTCTCCACAATGGCGTAATTTTTGTTGCTTAACGAGAGCTTCTGGCTCAGATACAGGATGGGATGCGCTTCCCCATTAATTTCCTGAGACAGCACAGCTCCCAATCCGACTTCCGAGGCATCTGTCTGGACCATGAGCTCCTTGCTGAAGTCTGGTGCTTCCAGAACCGGATGTGTACATAGAGCCTGCTTCAGCTCCTGGAATGCCATCTCTGTGTCAGCAGTCCATTTAACTATGGTCGACTTGGTACTTTTAAGAAGATCCGTCAATTGTGCGGCAATTAAAGTAAAACTTGGGATGAACCCGCCTGTAATAACCCACAATTCCAAGAAATGCCTTCGCTTGCTTGGAAAGTGGTTGCGGACACTTCTGAATCGCCTCGATCTTATTTATCTGCGGCTTAATTTCGCCCCTTCCGAAGACATAGCCTAGGTACTTGGCCTCCTCCTTCCCTATGGCACATTTTTTTCGGATTTATGGTGAACCCCGCACTTCTTAAAGCATCCAGAACCAACTATACCTTTGTCAGATGACTAGCCCAGTCAGGGCTAAAGACCACAATGTCATCGAGGTATCCTGCGGCATACTTTTTATGCAGCGCCAGGATCCGATCCATCACCCTCTAGAAGTTGGCTGGGGCCCTCTGTATTGAAAACACCCATTAGGCGTCGAGAAGGCTGTCTTCTCCTTGGCACTCTGGGACATGGGGATCTGCCAATAGCATTTCAGAAGGTCCAGAGTTGTAATGTACCTCGCGAGTCCAAGTCTCTCAATTAGTTCGTCCACATGTGGCAAGCATCAAAACTAGAGACTTCATTTAGCCTGCGGTACTCGTTACAAAACCGCCACTCACCATTGAGATTTGGCACGAGGATGATGGCACTCGACCATCCACTTATCGACTCCTCTATCACCCCAAGGTCTAGAATCCTCTTCACCTTATTCAATATCACCTCTCTCTGTGCTTCTGGAATTCTGTAGGGCTTGAGGTTCACCCTCACATGCGGTTCTGTCAACAAGTCATTCTCCACCACCCTGGCAACTCTGAGAACAGGTCACAGTTCTGCTGCAACAGTTCCCGACACTGTTGCCTCGGGGCCGGCGTCAGAGTCTCGGCAATGGTGACATCATCCACTGAGACTTTTGGACTGGCTCCCAGGCAAGGGGTATCTAGCGATTCTCTGTCCCTCCAGGGTTTGAGCATGTTCACACGATAGACTTGGTGCGGCTTTCGTCAAACCCGGCTGGTGTACCTTGTAATTAACTCCATCCAGTTTTTCCACCACCTCATATGGGCCTTGCCACTTGGCTAGTAACTTGCTCTCCTTGTGGGGATAAGTACTAGCATGCGGTCCCCGGGCAGGAACTGGCGCAGCCTCGCTGATCGGTTATATACCCTTGCCTGTGCCTCCTGTGCCTGGAGAAGATGCTCCTTCACCACAATAGGCATCACTTTTGCCATTCTCACCAGCAGCTGGGCGACATGCTCCATGATGCTCCGGTGTGGCGTGACCTCAGCTTCCGACGTTTTCTTGGCGATGTCCAGGAGCCCTCGCGGATGTCGACCATACAGTGGCTCGAACAGCGAGAAACCAGTAGAGGACTGGGGAACTTCCCTGATGAGAAGAGCAAAAATGGAAGCAGGTAGTTCCAGTCTTGACCGTCCTCTTTAATGACCTTTTTGAGCGTGGCTTTCAAAGTTTTATTGAAGTGTTCTACTGGGAAGTCGGTCTGTGAATGGTACACTGAGGTTCGCAGCTGGGCAATCTGCAGGACCCTACACAGTTCTTTCATTATCTTGCTCATGAAGGGGGTTCCCTTGTCTGTCAAAATCTCCTTCGGCATGCCTGTTCTAGCAAAAATATGGACAAGTTCCCGGGCGATACTCTTAGCCGGAGAGTTCCTTAGGAGTACTGCTCCAGGGTACCGGGTCGCATAGTCCATGACCACTAGAATATATTGGGGCCCTCGTGCAGATTTGATTAAAGGACCTACTAGATCCATGGCAATTCGCTCGATTGGAATCTCTATTACCAGTAACAAGACTAGAGGAAGTGAGAAGAGAGAGCGGTTATATGGCAGGTGAGGCAGAACCTACAATAATTCAGGATCTCCCAATAACATCCCGGCCAATAGAACTTCTGCAATATTCTCTCCTGTGTTTTCTCTACCCCAAGATGTCCCCCCAAAACATGCGAATGGGCCATGTCTAGAACCCTCCACCGGTATGGCCCTGGAACCAACAGTGGAGGCACTTGATACAACAGTTCACTATTGACTGCAAAGTGTGGGTACCTGATGTCAGCCCCCGGCTCTTGAGCAACCCCATCAATCACAAACACATTTTCAAAGGCCCCCTTTTCGGTAAGATCCCGCATTTGAGCAGTCCCAAAATTTTCCCCAGAAACCCCCAAATCAGGAATCTCGGGATCACTGGTCATAGTTTCTTCCTGCTCACCAGCTAGGGCAAACAAGGAGAACTCCTCCCCTTCCCACTGCGACGGGGATTCAGCAGGGTTAAGCTGGCTCCCGCATGAGTCACTGGGCATCCTGTAATATCATATCATAATAGGCCTTCTGGGGCTCACCAGTCAAAAAGGGTGCCAGTACCTCTGTGCACTGCTCTGGTGGTAGCTTCTCATGCTCTGCCACCCGCTCGAACACAGTCAAAACACCTCTATACCATCCCCTGGGGTCATCTTTTGCCTGGCTCATCTTACCGCTTTCTGGATGCATGAGTCATCCCCTTGATGTGAGGGAGGGACAGCTTCTCTGCTGCTGACATCTCCCATCAGGAGTTCCATCTACCTTTGTTGTTGCTGAATTTGTTGTATCAGGAGTTTATTTGTCTCCTGTTGCACCTGGTTCTGCTGCCGTTGGCTCAAAATCAGGTGCTTGATTAGCTCGTCCATTTTGTTCGACCGCTGTATCCACCTTCACATAGGACATACGGTTTATCCATTGATGCTACACGTTCCTGGAATGTTGCGCACATCCGAAATACCACTTGTGAAAGGTTGATTCACTTAGCTGCTCCTTGAGGTAGACACAGGCACACGTGTGGTTAAAGTCTGTGGGTGGTTTATTGCATCATAAACTAAAAACCCAAACTGGTAACAGATAAACAGCCAGTCTGGCTCAAATGAAGATAAAAAGTTCATATACAGTCCTGCCCAGTTCCTCTGGGACAATACATGTAGCAGCTCTCACAGGAGCTGAAGGTCTGGAGGCTTCCTCTCCTCCACACAACACAGGCACACAGGCAGAGAAAAAAAACTGGCTGGATTTTTAACTTCCTGCAGCCACACCCTGGAAATGGAGATCTGGTGGGTAGGCATCCCTCGCATCTCTGACCTACCCACCATGAAAGCCAGGCCCATATAGCAACTGGATTGCTCTCAGCGCACATCATGCTGGAGAAAACACTTATGGCTTTCACATCATGCAGGAAAGCAGCCATTGCGACACATATCTCCCTTCACATACGGCGCCAGTGACCCTGTCACATCCCATAACAAAGTAGTCCCAGATAACCCCTTTAATTTAATATAGATAACGAAATCCCCTGCATTGCCATAAAATTAATATTCACATTATCTGCTGCCACTACTAGGGGATTGTATTTTATACTATTTATCTATAAATCTCAGTATGCTCTAAGCTCAATCTAGTAAGTACTTAGAGGGGTTTTCTGGTCTAAAACTATAAATCTGCAGTCTCTCTGTGTCTAGTTGGAATGTGGCCAGGAGTCTTAATAGCGTATAATTACAATCACATAATCGCTGCACTCGGTGCCGACATCGGAGAATCCTCACAACTCAGTGCGTGAGATCTGAGGATTCAAAAGTATGCAGTCACATAGATTGACTGCAGATTTTTAGTTTGTAGACTAGAAAACCCCTTTAAGGGAGCACAAATCTTATTATTTAGCTCTATGTTTATGCATGAAAATCATGTTGACAAAAATGTGATGTTTATAAACACCCGTTTTCTTTCTTTAGGTACTTTTACTTTTTTCTTTCTTATGCTGTTAGGATCTTTGAAGCTTAAATTTTTAAGTTTGGACCCGAGGGGCACTACAAATCTTATAGCTATCATAATAAAAACTGAGGTTCACCTTATACCGTATCTCCTTTTGGAGACATATGTGGCACCCCAGGAGTCCGGTTGCCACAATGACCTTGTCTCCCTCCAGGGGGGAGTGATGTCATGCCTGGAAGCAAAGAAGGGATCCCCTTAACAGGTAGTTTCAGCATACAACACAGTTACTGCTCCGAGCCAGCAGGGGGAGCTCTACCCCGACTTCAGGGGAGCTGCTTTCTGTGGTCAGAAGCAGGAAGTTAGTAGTTAGTTAGAGCCTGAACAGGGTGGTGAGAGGACGTGTGGAGAGTTCCTGGGGTTAGGAGCTGTAGCTGAGCTTACCCCAGGCTTTAGCGCCAAAGACCAGGCACCGGAGCCAGAGGCTGTGTGGGTACTAAAGCCCCAGCAGCAGAATCCGGAGGGCAGAAGACAGCAGATCCTCTGTTCCCAACTGATACTCAACGACACAGCAGCAAGTGTGAGCCGGAAACGCCAGACGGGAGCGATCCCTGAAGTAGGCTACAGCTGCCTGACATGCGAGTGGAGTTCTACCTAAGTAGCAGACAGAGAGAGGAACTTGAATAGAGCAGCAAGTATCTCAGAGAATCGTGCTAGAAAGGAGGCCTCACAACCCACCTGAATAAGGAGATTCCCAAATTGCTTTCAGGCTGACCGACTCCAGAACCATCTGTAACTTGAGCCCCGGACTGTACCTGCATTGCTCAGTGAAAGGTAAAGGAAACTGCACTCTGCTGTGTTTTCTTAATCTTTCCTGCGTCACCTGCCCTTCACCACATTCACCTCCAACATTATCTTTAATATCCTAACAGCGCTGGGACATAGATCTGCCTGTGGAGAGCTGAACTAACTCTGCTGAATCAACAACTGTCCCAGTGGACTGAATCTGCAGCATTGGCTAACATCTTTATTGCCGAGAACCACAGCTGGCGTCATGAACACTTTTTTACAAACTTTACTTTCCCTTTTACACTACTCCCCTTTTTATTGGACGCCCAGGGCCACGGACCGGGTCACCGCTGCCGTGACACTGCCTCTTTAAGAAGCAGCCCGGTACCCAGTATCCCCACTGCCCTGGCGGGCACTCCACATACATCTATATAAAAAAAACTCCACAGCCTACCTTAGTGAGAATTTTTGTCACAAAAGGGTCTTAAATATTTGAAATAAATTTACAGAATCATATTATTTCCCAACATTAACCTGAGGGTCCTGACTTGACTTTTTAGTCACCTCTCACTTAGAAAAACAGCTAAATGGTGACTAAGCCTCTCTGACCTAAATTTAAGCTGTGAGCTACTATATAAACCTATATCAATGTTCTACAAGGCTCTCTTTTTTTTTTATTATTATTATTATTATATTTTATTTTTACAGTGCTAACATAGTCGGCAGCACTTTATAATTTAGAGGGAACATGTATAGACAATATCAGACATTACAGAGAAACACCGAATACTACAAATACTAAGAGGAGTGAGAGCCCTGCCCGCAAGCTTACAATCTATATGGAAATAGAGGGGAAAAGAGAACCTAACAATGGATATATGCTGCCCGATCCACAAGCAGCATATATCAGACACTGACTGTATGATTTGAGCTAGATATGTTTGACTCTGAAACATTGCGGAGTTTCATAGAAAAACATACTTTAATAACAAGACGGGGACCGAACCACATGGATGACTAGTTGAAAAGTCCCGTCCTCGATAGCTTCTCCCCTACCGCTACCATTGACTGATAGGTCTCTCCCTAAACATGCATACAGAAAGAGATCTGTCACTAAAGGGGAGTGGGCGAGGAGAAGACGCCGAGGACCACTATATTGTGTGTCCATGTCAACATACATGAAAAATTTTGTGAAAGGTTGTCTTTAAACTGATCAACATACCCCTTAACACCCTGTCCCATATGGGCATATCTGTACGTACTTCATTGGAGTGACTAAGTGTGGAAGGGGTTCAGAATCTGAGCTTCAACAGCAGATTTTACCCATTCACTTACCTTCATTTCCCCATGAAAAAAAAAAATTAAAAAAAGAAACACATACAGTATCGCCACATCCGTATAAGTCTATTCTATAAAATATACGGTAACATTAATTAACTTGATTGTTAAACGGCGTAAAGAGAAAAAAAACTCCCAAATTTAGAATTGAGTTTAGATTCCTAAAATAATACAATAAAAAGACATCAAAAAGTAATACGGACCCAAAGATAATAACAATGAAAACGTCAGCTCTCTAAGCAAAAAAAAAAACACTTTATATCCACAGAAAATAAAAACGTTTTCATTCTACAGACTTCTTTTTTCTCGAAACGTAAGTAAAAGTAAACTATGTTTAGTGTTGCCATCATACTGACCTAGAGAATCATGTTCACAGATCATTTGTACCATACAGTGAATGCCATAAAAAACTAAGTAGGAATTTAATTTTTTTCACCAATTAATTTTTTAGCTTAGAATTTTTTTTTCAGTATATTTTGTCTTTGCTTTTGACAAATTTACTTTTTTGGCAGGAGTGGACATAGCAATTTTTCTTTCTGAGCAGCCGTGTGCTGTATACGCTATCCGTTGGATTTTACACTAGAAGATAATGATTGAGATTTGCAAGATAAAAAATTACTTGTTCCCATAGTGATGTGCAATTTTTAGCATAAAACACATGAAGGAACATAATATTATTATGAAGAATCCTCAAATAGCACACCGAGGTCACTGATGGCTGCTCAGCTCATCTAGTACTCATTTATGACAAGACTTGTCACTTTCTGCAGGTTTAATTTTCCTGAATCATCACCTGAAAAATTGTGAAATTTCGACCTACAGTCAAGAAAAGGCAACATGTTAAAATAATCACCGTCTCCTTAATAGTAGTAGTTAAACTTAGTAGTTAAAATTTTCAATATTACAATTTTCATTATAATTAGTGTTACTCACAATATAATCATACAGATACAACAATAGTGAATTGTGCCAACCCCATAAATGACATAATAATTGTAGAGGAAGAAGAAATGGCTATAACCAGCCAAAATAGATTACAGATTGGTGAAGGCCTGACCGTGGGAACCCCATCAATTGCTAGAACGGCCTTGCCCAGTTCTCTGTTTCCATAAGTTGCAAGACAGGGATTAGAAGGAGTTTGAATGCAGTGGAGGTCAATACAGAGTCTATGCCATAGATGAAAAGGCTCTGGGCTGCGCTGTTTTTGGCAATGCTACAGACAGTAGGCCCTTAGGACACATGCTTGACGCTGGAATAGCTCATTAAAAGTTTTAATTTACAAGGAAAAGTTACAGAAAGTGGGGTGAGAACAATAATACATACACCTGAAAAGCTAAATTTCAGGATCATTGAAAAATTGTTTAAAAATGTCCAGTTTATTTCATGCTCAGTAAAAATTCAGAGACCGTTTCACCAGCAGTTGTGTACATCAGTGGTCTGCAACCTGTGGCTACGGGTTTTGTGAGACTAAACATCTAAATGTAGAAATAGCAATTTAGAATAGAATTTATACATCTGCATGTTACACATATGTATATTATTGGAATTTTCCATATGTTTGCAGTTGCCCAATTATGTTTACTACTTATCGTTACTTTCCTAGTTCCGGTTTGTGATGATTGCATTAGTGGCCTATTGGTTACTTTTCAAGATAAAACTATGCTTTTTGTGTGCAGGCGCTCTTTTAGAGGCTTTAATTTGCTTGTTTAGAGGTACATTTTTTTGTTTTATTAACAGCTACCTTTGATCTCTACACATTAGAGCGCATGCGCTGTCTCTGGATATTCTCCGTGACTGTTTACAGGAAGTCACTTTCGCGTTATCGGAAGTCACTTTCATCATCCTATTGCGCATGCGCTAGCTTCCGTTACTTCCTGGGTCATTTTTGTGCAAGCGAGTGTATCGCCGACATACATGCCTATAGGACTAGCGGTTAGCGTGCGTTTCAACATAATTGTGCTCCTGGTAATTGGGTAATAAAGTTTGAATTACTTACGGTGATGGTCACTGGTTATTTTGTTTTTATGTGTTCACTGATTGGTTATTCACGTTGGTGGGAGTGTCTGTTTATTTGATATAAGGGGGTCATTCGTCCTGAATTCCCCTAGAGAGATGCATTGAAGCAACGTTCATCCACATTTGCCATATCCCCTGATGAATCCTAATGGAGGAAACGCGTTGGGAAAAGGCTTCTTTTATCTGGGACTATGTTTTATGAACGGACCTTAAAAAAGACATCTATTGAACGGGTGAGATCGTTCCTTACTAATGGCGTCTAAATATAGCAGCCTGTGTCATAGTAATCAGCATTAATATCAATTCTAGCGGTGCTAGATTGTTGTATATAGTATTGGTTCTAGCGGTGCAGAACTAAATAATTTTTTGCTGTTACTTTACTATATTGGTCCTCCCAGTATTATTCTCTCTGACATATATCATATATCCTCAAACACAATAGAGGATGGTGTTTTACTATATGTGTCCAATTTTAACGTTTTGGATTAAATGTTAAGTCTTAATATTCCCCCCCCTTTTTTTCTTTTTGCTATTTTCATCTAAACATCTAAATGCTGTAAGGACATTCTGGAAGTTTCTCGATAGCTGGCATAGGGTGAAGGTGAATGGTGAGGTTGTAGTAAAAAAATGATTATGATACACTGTAATGTAAGCCTGTCTTGGACACTTATGACATATCTACAGCATAGTTGTCAGAAGTAGAAGGGTCTAATTATAGTAAGTGCAAGGGCTGCAGTCGCAGCTGGGACCTGGAGCCTAGGGGCCCAAAAGATTGGACCATATGGCCAATATTGTTAAAGATACCTGATAGATATGGACCCTGATGGAAATTTTGCATTGGTGTCTTCCAGCATCAAGTTACACAACTGCTGATAAAGCCTACTATACAGTATGTGATTTAGCTGTTAATAGAAAGACCCATCTATGTCTGCAACTTGAAAAACATGGATAAAATAATCAGACAACTAGGCTTCAATACACCAACATGGATACAAAGAATCATTTCTTATTTGCATGGGTGATAAAAAAGCACTAGTAGCAATGGCCTAAATTTAGCAATTGAAAAGCTCAATTCTTTATACGCAGAGAAAAGAATAGAACAAAGTTGTTGCTTTACTAACAGATTACAAAAAACCCTTGTATTCCCGAGTAGCACAGTGTCATCTTCATACATTGACATGGAAAAGCTTGGTCAAAATTACTGTTATTGTGAACAGTTCAGCAAGTTGAAGATAAAATGATCTCTAAAAGCCCTAAAGTTAAAGATTAGATATTCCCTTTGCATTTTAGGCCCCAAAAAATATTGTCATTTTTACATTTTCAAAATTACAAAAATTAAAATGGGCCGATGCAAACGTTTGGACCCCTTGGAGATTTGTGTGCTCAAATAACTTTGACCAAGCTTTCAGACCTTAATTAGCCTGTAAGGGTTATAGCTTGTTCACTATCATCATTAGGAAAGGTCAGGTGATGCAATTTCCCAGCTTTATAAAAACTCAACCTCCTCCAGCCTCTTGCCAAAAAACATCAGCCATGTGTTCTTCTAAGCAGCTGCCTAGCACTCTGAAAATGAAAATGTTGGAGGGACAAAAAACGGGAGAAGGATATAAGAAGATAGCAAAGTGCTTTCAAGTTACCCTTTTCTCAGTTCGAAATGTAATCAAGAAATGGCAGTTAACAGGAACAGGAGAGGTCAAGATAAAGTCTGTAAGACAAAGCAAAATTTCATTGAGAGCTGTTTGTAGGATTGCTAAAGAGGCAAATTAGAACCCCTGCTTGACTGCAAAAGACCTTCAGAAATACTTAGCAGACTCTGGAATTGTGGTACTTTGCTCTACTGTTCAGAGACATTTGCACAAATATGGCCTTTATGGAAGAGTCATCAAAAGAAAACCCTTCCTGTGTTCTGACCATAAAATTCAGTGCCAGAACTATGCAAAAGAACATCTAAAAAATCCTTTTGGAAACAAGTCCTGTAGACCGATGAGGTTAAAATAGAACTATTTGGTCACACTGATCAAAGGTATGAGTGGAGAGAAAAGGGCACAGAATTTTAGGAAAAGAACATCTCGCCAATCATTAAGAATGGGGGTGGGCTCAATCATGCTTTGGGGATGTGTTCCAGCCAATGGCGAATCTTTCACGGATTGAGGGAAAAATGGATTCAATAAAATTTCAACAAATTCTTGATGCAAACATAACACCATCTGTAAAAAAGCTGAAGTTGAAAAGAGGATGGCTTCTACAAATGGACAATGACCCTAAACACACATAAAAAGCCACAATAGACTGCCTGAAAGCCGCCTGACCAGAACATCATTGAATATCTGTGGCAAAATAGCAATGCATGCAAGACGATCCAGGAATCTCACAGAACTGGAACAATTTTCCAAGGAAGATTGGATGTAAATCCCTCAAACAAGAATAGAAAGACTCTTGGCTGGCTGCAAAAATCACTTACAAGCTGTGATATTTTCAAAAGGGGTGCTACTAGGTACTAACCACGCAGGGTGCCCAAACTTTTGCATTAGCCCAATTTCCTTTTTGTAATTGTAAAAGATGAAAGTATATATATAATGTTTGCCTAAAATACAAAGGAAATGTGTCCTCTCTCACTTTAGGCCTTTTAGAGCTCATTTCATCTTCAACTTGCGCAACTGTTCACGATAACAGTAATTTTGACCATGGGTCCCCTTTTACATGCCAATGTAATTTTATGTTATTCATTCAGTACAGTTACAAAACTTCAACCTATTGGATATTTTACCACTTGAACATAAAGGGAACCTGTAACCATGAAAATGCAGTTCAATCTGCAGACAGCATGTTATAGAGCAGGAGGATCTGAACAGACTAATATATAGTTTTGTAAGAAAATATCCAGTATAACTTATGCTTTAGTTAATTAATCCTCTGCTCTTCCTGGGGTTTTCTGTCCAGTGGGCGGTCCTATTAGTGACTGACAGCTTTCTTTGTTTAAGTGTGCATACAGAGATAGCTGTCAGTCACTGATAGGACCGCCCAGTAGCATAGCTACTGGGGGGGCAGAGGGGGCGGTTGCCCCGGGCCCAGTCACAAGCAGGGGCCCACTGGGAGACATGGCCAGTATCTGAGGTGTCAGGGAGAGAGCAGCACTATGCCGACTCCCTCTGCCACAGGTTGCAGAGCCTGTCTGTGTGTGCGCAGTGCACGGTGCTGCTATCTCACCAGAGGAGCTTCTTCCTGGCAGCAGCTGTAGTTTCACT
>VIAB01003816.1:102356-112951 GCA_009801035.1 Oophaga pumilio
ATCCTCCTTGAACATGTGTGCCTGTATACCAGGGCTACACAGGGTAACATATTAAGGAAGGAGGGGGAAGGCGAAAAGTCAGCTCACTGTGAAAGTTGCAGCAAGACCAGCTGGTAGACTGGCGCGACCAACGGTTGTTATGCTACTGGAGAAACTGCCACTGTTTTAAAGTACCTAATAAATCATGGATTTTATCTCTCACATACCTGTTGCCTCGCTGGAATTCCTTTCTCTCTGCTTCCTGGGGTAAGGTGCCCCTTTCTGGTATAATGTTCCTCATCCCAGCCCCCTTCCTGGGGTAATGTTCTCCTTCCTGGTATAATGTGCCCCTTCCTGGAGTAGTGTATCTCATTTTTGGACCCTTCCTGGGGTAATATGTCCCTTCCTGGGTATAATGTGTCTCATCCTGGGCCCCTTCATTGGATAATGTGCCCCTTCCGGGGGATAAGGTGCCTCATCATGGGCCCCTTATCCTCTTTCTGGGGTAGTGTGCCCCATCCTGGGCCCCTTCCTAGGGTACTGTGGCCCTTCCTGGAGATAATGTACCTCATCCTGGGACCCCTCATGGGGTAGTGTGCTGCCATAGTCATCGTCAGTGTGAGTCCTATGTACACAGAATGATGCACTGACGAGAATGATGATTTTTTTGCGCTGCACAAAAGATTATTTCACCCAATGAATTAACTTTTCTCATTAATTGGAGGATCGGCAGCCTGTTTACACTGCAAGATAATCGTGAAAAGGATGTATTTAACAACACTCATTCACAATTATCTTACAGTGTTAATGCAGCTATACTGTTTTCCAATAGGATTACTAACAGGAACTCTAGAAAATGTTATCTTGATCACTAATTATCATCTATATTGTGAGGCAATGACCCCTGTTACAGATAGGGGGCACTGTGTGTTCTCCCCAGGATGTGCATGGAGGTGTATGAAGGCCATAGGTGTGCATGGCAGTCACGGGCGGCGTAGCTGTGACTGCAATGCAGACTGATTGTAAAAGTAAGGGTTAAGCCTGGGTCTCACATAGCGATACACCAGCGATTCACAACGATATGCACTTGTCAGGATCGCTGGTGTATCGCTACATGATCGCTGCTGAGCTGCCAAACAGGCAGCTCAGGGCAGCGATCAGCACAGTGACACTGCGGGTAACGTCGCTTAGTTACCCGCAGTGTACCTTGGATACCAGCGCCCTGATGCAGGGAGCTGGTAACCAAGGTACACATCGGGTTTCCAGGCGCTGCGCGGTGCCTGGAAACCCGCTGTGTACCTTGGTTACAAGCTCCCTGCATCAGGGCGCTGGTATCCAAGGTACACAGCGGGTTTCCAGGCACAGCCCCGCGCCTGGAAACCGGCTGTGTACCTTGGTTACCAGCGGATCGCTGGTCTCCCGCCTGTCACACGCAGTGATGCGTGCCTGTCAGCGGGAGACCAGCGATCAAAAAAATGTCCTGACATTTCAGCGACGATCAGCGATACCCGGCAGGGGGGCTGATCATCGCTGAATGTCACACACAGCGATATCGCTGGGGAGATCGCTGCTGCGTCACTAAACTAGTGACTCAGCAGCGATCTCGCTAGCGAGATCGCTGTTTGAGACGGGGGCTTTAGTCTTAGACATGTTAATGTCCAAGACAGAGGTAGGGAAAACCTGCTCTGGATGTTGTGTTTGAACAGATTGCAGTATGATAGTGTGTCAGTCTGTTCCATTCCGGACCCAGGTTTGCCATGTGGCTGAAATCCACAGGTTTCTGTGATAAAAGCCCGGCAGGAAAGGGTTAAAGAAGTCTTAGTGAGTCTGAGGAGTCTCAGGTGTGTCAGGGCCAGAGTGAATTGGTGCTTGTTGCTGTGCTGAGCAGTTGGTGTTGCAGAGCACAGGACAGAGTGGAGCCAATAGGCCTGGCACCCACAGCGTACACAGGGGTGCTGCCGTCCACGGTGACTGGTCTCGGATGTGGATGACCTGTGCCCGGAGGTGAACCAGAGGTGGATATCCTGTGCCCGAATAAAGGACTAGTGAGTTTAACGGATGCAAGCAGGTGGATATGGCGCCCGGTTGCGATCCGGAGGATATCCTGGACTGTGTACGGCTGTGTGAGTAAAGAGACTGTGATACAGAGGTGCAGGACACCCACGGGAACTAGTCAGAGAAAGACTGGCGTGTGTAGTGCCTGCGACATGTAAAGCTGTGTGTAAGAGACATTGGCAGGGCGTGCAGTCGCCCATGAAAACTGGACAAGGTGAAGTCCAGCATGTTTAGGGACTGTGACACAAAGCCGTGCGCTATGTAGTGCTATGAACGGGTGTGAACTGAACACTGACAATATGCACTAAAGTTATATGCATTGAAGTTATATGAAATTGTGTGGATTGGAACCTTTCTGTGTGAAGATAACACATTAAAGAAACTTTTATGTTTGAACTTTGTGGGTCACTGCTCTTCATTGCATATGGTGCTACTGCTGCCTTACAATATACAGTTATCAGAAGTTTCATAAACATCTTAGACACACGTTCATGTAAAAATACTACATGGATGTTTTCTGATGGACGTGTCATTCATGGTTCCTTTCGTAAGGTAATATTTTGTATGACAAAGCAATGAATTAAGATGACAAACTCCGATCGATTTCTGCCAAGATCAGTGACCTGGGCTGACTAAGACTTGACTTTTAGGCTAAGTGCACACGTCAGGAATTTTCGTGTTTTTTTTTTAGTTTTTTCCCACGGCAAAAACGCTTAAAAAACGCAAGCATTAAGCATCCTATTCATTTAAATGGATTCTGCAATTTTTGTGCACATGCAGCGAAAAAAAAAGTAACATGTTCATTAATTTTGCGTAATCGCGGCGATTCCGCCACCATAGGAATGTATTGAACCGCTTACTTTCCGCATGTGGCTGTGCCCACCATGCGCAATGTAAGCGGTTAATGTGCGGATGGTACCCAGGGTCTGGAGGAGAGGAGACTCTCCTCCAGGCCCTGTGTGCCATATCCCTGGTAAAACAATTAAAATAAAAAATAATGATATTCTCACCTTCCGGCGGCCCCCGCAGCCTACCCGCCTCTCAGAGACGCTCCCGGCCAATCCCGGTCCCAGTAATGCATTGCGAGAATCACCCCAGATGACGTAGCGGTCTCACGTGATGCTACGTCATGGTGGTCATTGTCGCAATGCATCCTTGGGAACGGGATTGGCCGGGAGCATCGCTGAGAGGCGGGAAGGCTGCGGGGGCCGCCGCAAGGTGAGAATATCACGATTTATTATTTATTTTTTTTATTATTATTTTTACATTAGATCTTTTTACTAGTGATGCGACATAGGCAGAATCAATAGTAAAAAGTTGGTCACACTTGTCAAACACTATGTTTGACTCGTGTGACCAACCTGTCTATCAGTTTTCCAAGCGATGCTACAGATCGCTTGGAAAACGCTAGCATTCTGCAAGCTAATTACGCTTGCAAAACGCTAGTTTCTGGCGGGAATACGCATACCAATAAAAATGCGTATTTCCCGCGGCAGAGAAGTGCGGGATTGCCGCGGAAATTTCCGCGGCAATTCCGTAACGTGTGAACTTAGCCTTATTAGTGGGGTGCACAACTGTCATCTGGCACAAATGACGTTCCAAATATTGGCACTTAACAACAACAAAAAAATCCAACCTTTCAGATATATCTGCCTTTCGTGGTACTCCTCTCATACCAATTGATGTTACAAAAAACAGTTAAAGGGACCCTGTCAGCAGGATTGTGCTGCATAACCTACAGACACTGTCAGGTTGGCGCCGTTATACTGATTAAAATGATACCTTGATTGAGGAAATCCGTCTTGTGGCTGTTTAATCTTTATTTTCGGTTAATGAGATTCTCGTGCTCCGGGGCGGCCTGTGAGGGGCATCTTCATGTGGTGCTCTGCTTGCATATTTATCTGTATGGACGTAGGACAGGTCACTGATCCCTCAGTGACCTGCCCCCTATTTTACATACTGAATATGTTTTTTAAAAAAATCACACTCAGCAGGCAGGCGGCAGCATGAATGCATCTATAATGTTCACTTTATTATTTTATTTGGTGATATAAATTTATACAGAAAAAAATTATCTCTCAAAATGGCACCAGCCGTGCCTGCACAGTAGCATCAATTGGTGTACCGATAGATGCTACTGCTCAGGTGCCGCATGCGCCATTTTGCTAGAGGAAAATAAAAATTGTCTCCACCACTGCTCAAAAAAAAGGAACACTAAAATACCACATACTAGATGTCACTGAATGAAATATTTCAGTTGCAAATCTTTATTCATTACATAGTGGAATGCGTTGAGAACAATAAAACATAAAAATGATCAATGTAAATCAAAATTAATATCCCATGGAGGTCTGGATTTGGAATGATACTCAAAATCAAAGTGGAAAATGAAATTACAGGGTGATCTAACTTCAGTGGAAATACATCAAGACAAGGAAAAGATGCTCAGTATGGTGTGTGGCCTCCACATGCCTGTATTTCTTCCCTACAATGCCTGGACATGCTTCTGAAGAGGCAGCAGATGTTCTCCCAAGGGATCTCTTCCTTAGACCTGGATTAAAGCATCAGTCAACTCCTGGACAGTCTGTGGTGCAACGTTGGTGGATGGAATGAGACATGATGTCCCAGATGTGCTCGATTACATTCAGGTCTGGGGAACGGGCAGGCCAGTCCATTGCATCAATGCCTTCATCATGCTTGAACTGTTGGCACACTTCAGCAACATGGGAGCATTGTCATGCATCAGAAGGAACCCAGGGCCCAGTGCACCTGAATATGGTCTCACAGTGTGTCTGAGGATATTATCCTGGTATCTAATAGCAGCAAGGGTACCTCTGGCTTGCACATGGAGGGCTGTGCGGCCCTCCAAAGAAATGCCTCCCTACACCATTACTGACCCGGTTTGGCATCTAATTGCTTGTGCTATGTACAGCAATGTCATAGCTTTGCTGCATATAATAAAAATTATGGTCTCCCTTGCAGCCCGCCCACAGGTATAGTTTCAAAGGAGCTCTGTACTTACAGGCACGGGGGTCTTCAACAGACCCCTCCCCCACTGTCATACAACCCATCTGCAATCCGCAGTCACAGGCGCCCCAATAGCAAATGGAATGACGCGCCCCCATGCCTGAGCATGTTAAAAGCCGCTGTCACAGTTTGAAAGCGGCATTTAACAGGTTAACAATCATGGGCTCTGCTCCGCTTCACCCGTGATTGTTAGAGGCGCATATCAAGGCACATCTCAAAACTGGGACACTAAATTGGCCTAATTAAACAATACATAATGAGGGATGCAGCATATCAAAAGAGCAAATGGTGTTGAAGGGAATCTGTCAGCAGGTTTTTAATCTGTAATCTGAGGACAGCATGAAGTAGAGGTTAAAACACAAATTTCAACTACAACCCCTGGCAAAAATTATGGAATCACCGGCCTTGGAGGATGTTCATTTAGTTGTTTTATTTTGTTGAAAAAAAAACAGATCACAGACATGGCACAAAACTGAAGGAAGTCATTTCAAATGGCAACTTTCTGGCTTTAAGAAACACTAAAAGAAATCAAGAACAAATCATGTGGTAGTCAGTAATGGTTATTTTTTTAACCAAGCATAGGGGAAAATTTATGGAATCACTCAATACTGAGGGAAAAAATTATGGAATCACCCTGTAAATTTTCATTCCCAAAACTAACACCTGCATCAAATTAGATCAGCTCGTTAGTCTGCATCTAAAAAGGAGTGATCACACCTTGGAGAGCTGTTGCACCAAGTGGACTGACATGAATCATGGCTCCAACACGAGAGATGTCAATTGAAACAAAGGAGAGGATTATCAAACTCTTAAAAGAGGGTGAATCATCATACAATGCTGCAAAAGATGTTGGTTGTTCACAGTCAGCAGTGTCTAAAATCTGGACCAAATACAAACAACATGGGAAGGTTGTTAAAGGCAAACAGACTGGTAGACCAAGGAAGACATCAAAGCGTCAAGACTGGAAACTTAAAGCAATATGTCTCCAAAACAGGAAATGCATAACAAAACAAATGAGGAACGAATGGGTGGAAACTGGAGTCAACGTCTGTGACCGAACTGTTAGAAACCGTCTAATGGAAATGGGATTTACATACAGAAAAGCTAAATTAAAGCCATCATTAATACCTAAACAGAAAAAAACAAGGTTACAATGGGCTAAGGAAAAGCAATCGTGGACTGTGGATAACTGGATGAAAGTCATATTCAGTGATGAATTGCGATTCGGCATTGGGCAAGGTGATGATGCTGGAACTTTTGTTTGGTGCCATTCCAATAAGATTTATAAAGATGACTGCCTGAAGAGAACATGCAAATTTCCACAGTCATTGTTGATATGGGGCTGCATGTCAGGTAAAGGCACTGGGGAGATGACTGTCATTACATCTTCAATAAATGCACAAGTTTAGGTTGATATTTTGGACACTTTTCTTATCCCATCAAATGAAAGTATGTTTGGGGATGATGAAATCATTTTTCAAGATGATAATACATCCTGCCATAGAGCAAAAACTGTGAAAACATTCCTTGAAAAAAGACACATAAGGTCAATGTCATGGCCTGCAAATAGTCCGGATCTCAATCCAATTGAAAATCTTTGGTGGAAGTTGAAGAAAATGGTCGATGACAAGGCTCCAACCTGCAAAGATGATCTGGCAACAGCAATCAGAGAAAGTTGGAGCCAGACTGATGAAGAGTACTGTTTGACGCTCATTAAGTCCATGCCTCAGAGACTGCAAGCTGTTGTGAAAGCCAGAGGTGGTGCAACAAAATACTAGTGATGTGTTGGTGTGTTTTTTTTTGTTTGTTTTTCATGATTCCATAATTTTTTCACTCAGAATTGAGTGATTCCATAATTTTTCCCCTATGCGTGGTTAAAAAAAGTAACCATTTACTGACTACCACATTATTTGTTCTTGATTTCTTTTAGTGTTTTTTAAAGCCAGAAAGTTGCCATTTGAAATGACTTCAGTTTTGTGCCATGTCTGTGATCTGTTTTATTTTCAACAAAATAAAACAACTGAATGAACATCCTCCAAGGCCGGTGATTCCATAATTTTTGCCAGGGGTTGTATGTGTCACATATCTGGCTGTGTGCTGCTGTTTACTTACAGTGAAGGTTTTAGGTTTTATCAATGGATGATTATCATTGTCCAGACTACATGACACGTGCTTGCTAGTCCACCCCCTCCTCTGATAAGCACTTAAATGTCAATAGACAATGTACATACAGAGCCTGGTGTGGGCGGGGTTAGCTTTCTCAGCTCTGCTACATACTACATCTAAGAACTCTGATTGTATCACAATTGCTCCACTTAGTAAACTGAGTGATACATAGCTGGACCCAGGGTCTCATTTCCAATGTTATGCTGCTCTCAGATGAGGTAGCAAAAACCTGCTGACAGATTCCCTTTAATGCTCCACTTTAGTACACAGAAATCATTAGTATACCAATGATAATAAAGTGTAAAGTACAAGTAAGAGTATCTTCATACTGATTGCAAATGTGAGTAAATCCTTGTTTTTATAATTGCTGATATAGATGATAGTCTGCCCATGTGCCCCCTTACCCCAACGCACGTTTCACCCTGCTTCATCGGTGGAGTGTTGGGGAGGCTGATGATTGTGTACTACTAAAATATTGCCTGTCATCCTATTAGGACAGATGTAGTAGGTATGCTCAGTCAATAAAAGACAAGAACACAATGTGTAATCAACACATAGCGTGTCTCCAACACCTCACAGATGACCATCTGACTTCTAGTTTCCAGCTTGTGGAATGCAAACCCACAACACTGCCCCTGGAAGAAGTCAGATGTGACGACATGTCGACTTCGGTCACATGGTGCCATGAGTCCAGAAGTCAATGAGGTGTACAGACAATTCATGGGCACTACATAGCACTCAGGACTGGAACCAAAATAGAGTTTTTAAATAGATAGTACTTATGTACAGTATTAACATATGTACAGCACATGCACACAGCAAGGCGCACAAAAAATGGAACCAGAATAACGCCATTGGAAAAATTAAAAGATTCATTGTATAAGTTTTGTAAAGGAAAGCTTTAATTAGAGAAACCCCTTTAAGGCCTCTTTCACACTTCAGTCGTTCGACGTCAGTCAAAATCCGTCAAAGTGTGAAAAAAATGGATCCGCCTTTTTGTATAATGGACGCCTATGGGTGGCGGATCCGTCTTCAACCGTTTTTGGCGGAATCCGACAGTGGATCCGTTATTGTATGCAAAAAATGCTGCTGGAAAATCTCTCTCACTCTCTCAGGTTCAAAAGTTCATAACGGATCCGTCTAAAAACTGATACGCTGCATCCGGTTTTTGAAAATTACAACGGATCCGTTTTTTTTCACCCTCTGGCGGATTTGAACTGACGTCAAACGACTGAAGTGTGAAAGAGGCCTAATGTGTCGCCACAAATAGCACTTGTATTACACTCACTGTACAAGTTTTATATATGGAAAAATTCATGAGCATATTATCCACACGCATATTCATATAATACAAGCTAGTATTACACAACATGTTATTGTAAGAAGTGAATATATATTTGGATGTCAGAAATGTCATATGTCTAGTAGAGTTATATATAGACTACAGAAAACTGTGATAAATTGCAAAAATAAAATGATCAGAACAGTAAAGATAAAAATTATGCACAATGTGCAAAGAAAAATAAATAGAACAAGTCCAGTGAGTTGTCCAAATCAGTTCTTCATTGAGGTGTCTGATTTCAAAATTCTTGAAACAGAAGCTTATCCTGCAGACTGGGATACTAATACTGGATTACCAGAACTTTTGGGATAAGCAGATGTCAGGTAAAAACATTTTTATGCTGCATTTACCTTGAAATGACTTGCATGCTTCAGTCTAAATGATTCAATCAACCTTGAAGGGTGCATGAATCAGTCTTGGAGGATAAAGTCATATCTTCATGCTATGTTACTGAGGTGACTTATTGTCCTTTTAAATGATCAATAGAGTAACCTACAAAGCCGCTGTCAGAGGTCTGTGCAATAAAGCATGATGGCAGGATGTTTAGGATGCTGTATTCTGTTTCTTCTGTTTGTACACTTCACATAGACAGGGAAGAACTAATAAAGTGTTTGATAAGCCTCCATGTACTCTAAATAGACATGCTCTCAAACAAAGTCACTTTCTTGAAGAGAAAAAGGGCAATGTACACATACAGTATAAGACCCAGCAGCTGAGCAATTACTGTACGTCATTCACCTGTCACACACAGGGGCAAACATTCTGATAGTTAATATAATACATTTAATTCTGTATCCACACATGGATAATTACTGCATACATGTCAAAATACTGTTTTAGTATGTATCATTCTTCAAAAAGAGTAGGCAATCACAGATGCTTAGTCAAATGTACCATAAATGTCTCATATTTACAGTATGTTCTGCTAAATAAAATTCCATTGATTAATATATTTTTGAAATTGTCTGTAATGTATTAATTAAACCTATAAAACCCAAATTGAGAAATGTGTGAATAAAAATGATTATAAAAAATCAAACTATATAAAACTCCAGTGAAATTGATCATCCAGTTTCAGTGAAGCTTTTTTTTAAAATTGCAATTTTTATTGAAATTTTTCAAATTTTACAGGAAAAGAAAAAATGGTCATTTTAGATTTTTCACTATCATTTATAGGTTAACAACCAATCTTATACAATAGTAATAGTTAAAAATTTTCAAGTAGATAAAGAGTAAAATTTAACAAGCAAACAAACACACATACTCAGACAAAAGGAAAGGGGGGAATGATGTGGAATGTTTTGACCTAGTTATATTCATCTCATAGAGGTCATATATTTAACATGGCCCAAAAGGAATCCCAAGGAGAACAAACAAGGTTAAATAAGTGAGGCTTTTTAAAGATTATAACATCCTATGTTCCAAACTCCTGATGAAGATTGCGAAACACTTGTTGAGGTGTCTGTACTACAGATCCTATTCTTATCAACATCATGTCATCAGGTAATTCTATTTTTTAAATCATGTCATGATCAGATTGGTGATTGTTTTTTGGCTAGTGATTGATTTTGCTGTACCTTACATCATGACCTTATATTAATTTTATTAAAGTATGGCCATTAGTCTGATGCTAGCACTTGGTACAATCACATATACTAGGGTTGTTTGTACTAAAAGGGTTACACCTATCGGTATCATGTCATCAAGTAACACTACAGTACTTTCTAGAATTATGTTGTGACCTGATATTCACCTTTCAGAATCATGTTATCAGACTTTTGATTATTTTGGGCCAGTAGTTTCTTATACTATATCTCATATAATGTTTTTATATTAATTTATTAGTTTATGTATAGTTACTAATCTGTTGCTGGTACTTAATATAACTATATACATTATTTATATTTGACTTTTACTATTGGATGTTTATTTTTTTTCTCCACTCTCTTGTTTTCATCCATTTTTTTCTGCTCTACATTTGGGATTTCTTTGTATTTTTGGATTTATTTTTGTGACTAATGTAGAG